>PVJO010010245.1:0-65316 GCA_004026905.1 Hystrix cristata
TTAAAAGAACACTAAGATACCGTCTCACTCCAGGAAGAATAGCTATTATCAAGAAATCAACCAATAACAAATGCTGGCGGGGCTGCGGGGAAAAAGGAACCCTCCTGCACTGTTGGTGGGAATGTAGACTGGTCCAACCACTGTGGAAATCAGTGTGGAGATTCCTCAGAAAACTACAACTAGAGGTTCCATTTGACCCAACTATTCCTCTGCTGGGTATCTTCCCAGAAGAATTAAAATCATCATATCACAGTGATATATGCACAACCATGTTCATGGCAGCACAATTTGTAATAGCTAAGTCTTGGAAACAACCTAAATGCCCAACAACTGATGAATGGTAAAGAAGATGTGGTTTTTCTACACAATGGAGTACTACACCACCATAAAAAAGGATAAACTAAGAGTCATTTGTATGTAAATGGATGTTCCTGGAGAACATACTATTAAGTGAAATAAATCAGACACTTATTAGTACACATCGAATTATTTCTCTGATATGAGAAACCATAAGTGTAAATAAGGACAAAGGGGTAGAATAGATATTATGTTTAAAAAAAAGAGAGAGATAGTATTCAAGAGAGAGGAGAACTAGATAAGGAAAAGGGGGATAAAGAAGAAGGTTAAAAGAAAAGTAAGATGAGAGGGGAAAAACTGGAAAAGTGTAACTACACTTGTTGCAAACAGGGAGGGATGAGTGAATGGAAGGGAGGGGAGGGGAAGATGGGGGGAAGAAGGGGGAAAGCCAAGATGTATCATGTACAGGTACAAAATAACCATGTTGATGATGATCATTATGTATACAATGTACCAATACATGTTCTTGGTAAAAATAAAAAATAAATAAATAAATAAATAAAATCTTTATCAATTGTCAGTGAGTCTGTGGTTTAAAATGCCATTTTTAAAAAATACGAACTTAAATTATAATATTTCCTATCCCATCACTAACTTAAGTTTATTTTCCTAAATATATGACATGTACTGTCAAATCAAAAGTTTCTTCTTTCTTCAGTCATAGTCATTGAAATGTTCATACATAATTAACATAGTTTAACTCTATTGTATGTACACACACATATATATACAGTATGTATGTTTGCACATGTGTGCGTATCCCTATGTGTATGTGTGTGTAAATATTACAGAAAAACAGTGATTAAGTATGTAATATGATTTGGCAAAATGGATGGAAAATGAAGTTTTAAGAGTAGTCACTGGTGCGGATCAGTCAGGAAGCAAGTACAATAGCCTCTGCTTTTGTTATTTCTTTTAAATTTTAGGAAGCACTGTGAAAATATGTATATATAAAAACCCAGCTTAGTTAGTGTGTTACATCGTCCATTTCAGCAATCATGGGTACTTTAAACGAACATTAATTTCCTAATGTCCATAGTCAATAGGATGGTTGGGCAATGTTTCACTCTGCTCTCATAGAGAAACATTTCATTTCAAGAATAGAGACCAGTTCTGTTGAGAAGAATCCCTCTAAGACCTCAATTCATCTTTTCTCCAGAGGATTGCTGAACTCTGCCTAATGGAGCTTTAATCTTATGACCCAAATCTTACTAGTTTAATGAGGGAAAATCTTTATGGCAAAGAAATTTTCAAATTCTCTCATTCAGAGAGAAAAGAATATGGCTGCCCTAACAGATGTCATCCTTAATGCAAAAGTACATTTTCAAACTTTCTCTCTCTCTCTCGGATACAAATATCCTATTAATAGGATGCACCTAACTTATTAAGTCTTCTTCGGTGGGAGGGGCTATATATTACATTGTTTGATTTGCTTATTTATAGTACTTCCTCACACTAACAAATAAATAATCCAAGCATGATAGTGCTCTTTTACTGTTATTACTATTGTTACTCCTATCTGGCCAATGGAGATGGAAAACACACTGATTAAATGTGTGTGAGAAGGTATACTTGCTTATAAGGAAAGCTTTATTTCATAGTTGCACCCAGTACTTTTCTGCATCAGTACTCATCGGATGCTTAAACAAGAGTCTAATTAATTATTTCAAATAAACATGTTTGTGGGAGGTTTTTTTTTTTTCACATTTAAGAATGTCTCCTTGGTTATAGGGAGGTCAAATAAAGACATTAAGAGGATATACTTGGGAGTTAAGAAGTATTAGATTTACTTTCTGTACTCAAGTCTTTTCTCTGTCCCTTAACTGTTTTATGGTCTTAAATAAGTTACTCTACCTTGCTATGCCTCAGAATTCTCATGTTAAAAGTAGAATTAATATCCCAACTCATATCACATTTTATAAAACTTTCAGATATTGCTTGTTAAGCGCATAGCAAGTGCCTGACACACAGCCCTGGAAATAGATCCAGTATAATCATTGCTGTGAAATGACCACTGCTAGATTTATTAACAACAGCACCAACAGTGTAACTAAAACCTCAATCTGTAGATGTTGCTTCATGGATTTTATCTAATATGGACTGAAAAGAACTAAAAGCAGATGTTTTCCAAGAAGAAAATTAATGAGCCCCTATACTATAAATGAAGTTTTTCTTCTCTATAGCTCTCCCAGCTGAGGTCTAAATTAAAGGGGCTGATGCATAATCTGGGATTGCTTCCAGATTGTTCTTTTTAAAAGTTCTTCCCTCATCCAAGGTTGACTGTTTCTTTCTCTGGGATTCTTTGGAAGTAAAACCTCTGTACTCATAGTTAGGCTATCTAGGAACAATAAAGTCTGATCATTAGATGAGGTTTTCTGTGTACTTAGAAACTCAAGGAGAATGCTTAGGCAAGAAGTAGACTTACAAGGACTTGGGAAAATTGATTTGGCATTTAGGACTAAAGGCGCCTAACTGAATGCAGCCACCAGAGGTTATTACTCCTCCTGGTGCCTTTTAGTTAAAAAAGAAAGAAAAAAAAAAAACCTTTTGGAGGGAGAGAAGTGAAGTTGAAATTAATCTTTATATAATAATTTTAAGCAGCATTTTATATCATCTGAGTAATAAAATAATATCTGAGAGGCAGTGAAGGCTAAGGGCTTTTCATTTCTTGCAAGAGACAAAACCTTGTCACAAAGTCATCTGTCCAAGAGCTTAGACTAGAACCATCAGCATCTCCTGGAGCTTTCTAGAAATGTTGAATCCTGGGATCCACCTAGATTCCCACATCAGAATCTTTATTTGAACAAGTTCCTCAAGAGATTCATACAGATATTAAAATTTGAGAATATCGGTCATGTAGTCGTTAGATTGGTGATACTGAATCTCAGCTGTGTTTGCATTTGTGTGTGATTGTGAATGCACAGGCTAAAATAGGCTTTTAAAAGCTACAAATACCTTAGTTTCTGCCTTAACTCTTAATGCAAATATCAGTGTTGTAAATTAAATTATGCACTTTTATTGTCATGTTTATAATTTTATGCATGAGTTAAATGTGGGCATTATTATAAATATGAATTCACCTTCAAATCAATAAAATTGATTTTCTTTAGGAATAAAAGGAGCTTGTAAACAAAATGTATTGAACAGACATTGTTGAATAAGAGTTTGCTTACAATTACATGAAAGAGTCTCAGTATCTTAATTAGATACCTATTTTGGATGTTTGCCAAGGTGAAGATTAATTGTGTATATTATGGATTTTGCATTTTCATCTAGGTATTTTATATTCCCATAGACTTAATAAAACTCGATTTTTATTGGGGGGAAACCTAGTTGCCCTCTTCCAGGATTAAAAAAAAAAAGAGCAAATAGTCACAATGAAAAACACTTGTTTTTTCACTGATGTATGTTTAAGTACATTGATACAAAAGGCATCATAAAAACAATACCGGTTCTGACATGAGAATTCCAAGTTGGAGATCAGTCTGAACAACTGAACGAGACCTTGTCTCAAAATAAAAAATAAAAATAAAAGATTGGGAATATAGCCCAGTGGTAGAATGACCCTGTACTTAATCCCCAGGACCACAAATATAAGTGAGCTAGTTGAATAAAAGAATAAACAAAAGCTCATTTGCGATACTTGAAGTACTTTTAAATCACAGATTTTACTTTCTCATACATTAATTTTGCTAATATTTGGTATACCTTTTTGGTTAATTTATATTGTATAGATGCAGTGAGTCATATGTAGTATCTTACATGTCAAAAAAGTCAAGTATGTGTCTCAAAATTGTATTAAAAGATTCATAAAAGGTGCACGATATTCACAGCAACTTCAATGATAATGGCCAACAACTGCAAACAATGCAAATGTCCACCAATAAGAATTTCATAAATACTGGCTTAAAAAGATGTAAATGCCATAAAAATGATAGTTTTTACCTTTCATATAAAAACTGTCATATATTGGATGTTTTCTTTGTTAATGTTACCTTTAAACTGTTTATATCCACTTCTCACAATGTCTATTCCTTCTTTAGCCACACATCCAGTGATTGTCCTGCTCCCTAATGTTCACACCAGGCTGTAGAGTCTGAGGGGGAATCTCATGCTGAAAAAGCGTCACTAACACAGGAAGTTCTTCCTTACATCCTTGTGTTACTGGAGAGTTGATCACATTGTTCTAGAAGCCAGACCAAAGTGCACTAGCTTTGCATATACTCTAGTCTCTGCCTGCAATTTTTTGTCTCCTTCACCCTTCAACCTAGTATTTGGCACTGTTTGTTTTGGAAAGTCTCCTAAATCAAACCATAGTCACACAAGAAATAACAGTAAGAATCAACAAATGGAAGGCCGGGGATTTAGCTCAGTGGTTAAAGTGTTTGCCTCACAAGCATGAGGCCCTGAGTTCAATTCCCGGTATCAAAAAAAAAAAAAAAAAAAAAAAAAAAAAAAAAGAATCAACAAATGGGATTACCTTAAATTAAAAAAGCTTCTGCGCAATGAAGGAATCAATTAGTAGAGTGAAGAGACCACCTACAGAACAGGAAAAAGATTGCTAGCTATTCCTCAGACACAGTACTAATATCTAGAATATATAAAGAACTCAAAAAAGTTAGACCACCTCAAATTAGAACCCCAAACAAGAAATAGGCAAGTGAAATGAACAGACACTTCTCAGAGGAAGAAAGACAAATGACAAAAAAAGCACAAAAAAATGTTCAACATTGTGGCTGTTGGAGAAATGCAGATTAAAACAATGCTAAGATTCCATCTTACTGTAGAAAAAATGATAATCATCAAGAAATCAAAAAATAACAAATGCTGGCCTGGCTTTGGTGAAAAAGGAACCCTCCTACCTTGTTGGTGTGAATGTAAACTTGCCTTTTGAATTTCAACATGAATGTCACCTACAGAGGCCATGCCTGACTGTCTTATTTCTGTTACTTGCCCATCCCACTCTTTATATGTTCTAAACAGTTTGCTGACTTTTTCATAGTGTATATCACAGCATGTATGGACTGAATTACCTATTTTCTGTTTCTGTTACTAAACTACAAATTACTTGAGCATGTATTTAATGAAGATTTGTGGTAAGAATTAGTTTTTGATGCTTGGTTTTCTTCTAAGAAATAATAATACCAAAACAGTAAGTTGTATGTGATAGAAGTAACTTTAAAGGTTTAAATACTTCTCTCATTTAACCTTTAAAATATTGATATACCTATAATTGCCCTCTTTTACAGATGAAGATACACAAATGTAGTTAACAGTAGGTACTTTCATTTGCTAAAACCAAAATTGTAATCATTATACTGAAAGACTCTGAAAAATAATTAGGACCAAAGTCTCTGCTGCTTTACATTTATCAAACAATAAAAGTGCCAAAAATAAATGATCACTTCAGCTTGCTTTCCCTTAAGAGAATAAATTAGCTTATGGTTGAGTCCAATAAAAAAACAAAGGGTGCCTTCGGCACAGAGTTAATAACACTCAGGTTCCATAAACTTGCCATTGTAGGCACCAGTGATCTGATCTCTTGCTCAGAACCAGCAAAGCTTGTGATTTAACTGGATGGATGTGATAAGCTGCCTCTTCCTCTGTTTGAGAAGCAATACACTGGCAAGAGTAGGACACGCATATAATCTAGTTCGTTCCACATGGTAGGCTTCAGCCTCTGTAAATGGAGGATTTTGGTAGAATGTGCAGGAGCAGGTAGATTAGGCAGGAAAATAAAACATTCTGAGAGTGAATTGCCCTCCTTGGCATGACTTCCTCATCTTACGCCTAGTTTAATTTTTTTATAGTAGGCAACAGCTGACCATATGTCAAGTTTGTTTGACTGAATCAATTATCCAACATACGTATTCTAGTATTTAAAATGCAAACTGTATTTTATTAACAGTCACCAATGACCCATATCAAATAAATGTATGTATGATTTTATTAGCTGAAATGGATGTTTATTGCAAGTATCAGAACATTCATACTAAGTTGGGAAACAGTGGCACATACAGTTATAAAGACTAGTGTAGAATGAGCCTGAGGGTGCTTCGGTTCTGCTTCTTAACCTTATATTTACAACCCCTGCTTCTTTCTGTCTCTTCTGTCCTCCATGGAGTCAGTTTCAAGCCAGACTTAGCTTGACAATGTGGTCACATGCTGCAGATGACTCTTCACTGCTGCGCTTTCTGTTTATCATTCGTAAGTACAGCGAGAGAAACTTCTCCAAAAGCTCTTTCAAAATTTCTTTTCTTTTTTTTGTTTCCTTTTCCTCTCTCTCTCTCTCTCCCCCTTTGTGGTACAGGGCCTTCACTCTGAGCTATACCCCAACTCTCTATCTATCTATAATCTGTCTTGCTCTTTCTTTCTTTCTTATTTTGAGACGGGGTCTAAAATGTTAAATTGTTTAGGCTGGGCTCCAACTTTTGACTCACGTGCCTCAGCCTCCTAGAGAGCTAGGATTGAAGGGGACGGGCCACCATGCCCAGCTGAGATGCTCTCTTTTCTAAAAGCCTATAGAAATCTCATTTTTTATATTGCTACCCTGAATGGTATCATATCAATAAAACCAGTATCTATAACTACAGGATGGAAATTTGCTGAATATTTTAGTCTAGTTATTTCCCTGCTGCTAGTGGTAATAAAGTCAGAATGAATTTACCCCCAAAACAAGTGGGTTCCACAGAAGTAAAATGAAAACAGGGTTGTCGTAGAAGGTGAAAGGGGAAAAGTGGAAAAAACAAGCACATATTCCCTGAGGGAAATAGTGTGTAAGCTAGAAAAGAATCCTCAATGTGAGATGATGTTCTAGGATTACTGCTAAAGTCCCGTTGCCTCTGGGTTATCTCCTTTATCATGGTTTGTTGTTACTGCTAGTTCTCAAAGACAAATGGGAAGATGTGGAGTGGGCAGGACCCATACACTGCTGGAAGGAAAATATTTTGACATTATTTGTTAATCATGCACATCTATGTATTCTATAACTCAGAAATTTCAATTTCATTCCTAGATTTATTCTGAACAATTCTGTATACACATGCTCACTAAAAGATGTTTATTAGAAAGATCATAGTTGGACTACTGCATTGGTAATAGAAATGGTTATATTTAGACAATGGAATATTTTATATACATCCATATAATTAGTCAACAATTGCTACATGCAGCAAAATGAGTTTGAGAAATAAAAACCATAGCATAAGGTATTAGACATACAGCCACACGCAGATATAAATATGTTATATTCCATTTATGTAAAATTTAATGAAAGGAAAAAATTAACTATAGCGCTCAAAGAACAGCGTTTACTTTGAAGTAAGAGATAGGGGACAGCTATTGAGAAAGGAATTAGGTCATTTCTAGTGTGCTGGCAATAATTTTTACAGACTTCTTTGCTGATTATGAGATTGTATTTCAAATTATGATCATAACCCATTGAAATATATACTTTTTATACTTCCTAACAGCAACCACAACAACAAACCTTAAAATAATGAAATTTAAATGTCAAGATTAAAAGCAGAACATTAGGCCCCTAAGGGCAAGAACTGTTTATATCAGCAAGTGTTATTTTCTAAAACTTATGCCCCATGAATTCTATGAAAAGTCCTAAATGCACCAGTGAGTGTATGGGTTGTTTTTAAAGAGGACTTAGTGTATGTGAAAATTAACTTAGTAAAAACCATTCCATCTTTTTACATATGAGTCTCTGAAACCTTTGTAGCTAATACACAACTATAAGGTGACAGGGTATAGCCACTATTACTCTCTTCTTTAAATGCTATCGATTCACTGTGTGAAAACTCAAATGGCATAAACTGAAAATATATTTGGGGTTAAAATGAGACAAAGCCAGTGCAAACACAAGAAACTAATTCTACAGTCATCTCAACTGTGCCTGACTACCGGATAGAGAAGAAATAAAAGTGTGGATGCTAAACTGTAGTTAGAAAATCAATGGATAAATATCAATTTGACATATCTATCTATTTATAAAGAACTTTAATGGTTTTATTAACAAAAATTATAAAAATAGTATTCATAATTTCTCATTTTCATACACTGCCATAGATATACAGGATTTAATATATAGTATAGCTTCATGACCTGAATGATTTCAGACAAATGGAACAACTCACCTTGCTTGCTGCACCCTGGCATGGAATTTTTAAAAGGTGGTGACAAAAGTTGGTCCATTAGTATGTTGGTCGCAGACAGAATTTTGTTTCGTCCTATCAGGAGGCAGATCTTATAAAGTACGCTTGTTGTATTAATGAACTTTCTTATTGCTGAAACAAAAACTTGAAATCCACAACTTGAAGGAGGAGTTTAACTTGGCTGACAATTTGAGGATTTTAATCCATAGTCAGCTGGCCGCAGTGCAGAAATGGCACAGCGAAAGAGCATGTGGATGGAAGCTGCTCACTTCTTGGCAGCCAGGAAGTTGAAAGAGAAGTGAGAAACTGGGAGGACCATATACCCTTGAAAGCCATGCCCCCAGTGGCACACCTCTCCCAACCAAGCCCTGACTCCTAACAGCACGTTCAGCCAAGAAATCATCAATGGCTTAATCTGTTTCTGAATAAGGCACCCCTATGATCCAAGCAGCTTCTAAAAGCTCTAATTCTGAATACATGAAAATTCAGAGGGGAATGTTTTAAGTCCAAATTATAATATTCTGCTTGTGGCCCCCAAAATACTCATATCCATCTCACTGTGTAAAAGTAATTTGGTCCATTTTTAAGGAGTGCCAAAGTCTTAATATTCTAGCATTGCCAAAAAGTCCAAGTCCACGGTCTCCTCTGATACTTGAGGCAAACTCTTAGCTGTGAGCCTTTATAAAAATCAAAAAGAAATTAAGTACTTCCAGCATATAATGGCACAGAGTAAACATTTCCATTTCAAAAAGGAAGAGTAGGAGAATAGAGAGAAATTGGATCAAAGCAAGACCAAAACCCATCAGGGCAAATGTAGGATTCTGTAACTGCACATCCAGCAGTTTCTGGTCAGATGTAAACTCTGAAAGTCAGCCCCATTCCTATGGCCTTACTGGTCGCAGTTCTCATGGCCTCTCTCTTGGGCTGGCTCCACTCACTGCCTGTGGCTTTCCTCAGCAGACAATTCACGTTCCTAGCATCTTCAGTTTCCTAGGATTTCCAGTCTTCCTTTGCCTTCATGACCACATCTTCATGCACTGTTTTCTCAGGGGTGCCTTTCATGGCGTCCCAGCCTTCCTTTGAAATCTGGGTGGAAGCCTTCTTGACCCCACAACTTTTATATTCTGGATGCCAATGAACCCAGCAGTAGATAGATGATGCCAAGTTCAGCTGCCAGCTAGAACAGTAGCCAGGCCTCCTTGTCCCGCTGCAGTGGCCTCTCAGTGCCAACATAGCTGGGCACAGTGAAATGAATCCCAGGGAACCAATTTCCTAGGAAACCCTTCTTGGCTTGCATGCCAATGATTTTCCTCAAATGATAGGTTTACAGTTTTGCATTCTTTAGCCGGTGATGGATTGGGTCTTGATGATTCTGAAATGGCCTGAAGGCATCTTTCTTCTTGATTCTGTACAAAGTGCTCTGTTTCTTTTTAGTGGTGCTAGTCTCTTCAATGACCACACCTCGTTTGGCACCAACTTTATATGTGGATATTTCTCGGTTGAAATTTAAGTTTCTCTTATTTTTCTGGTCTATTGTTTGTACCTGCTTCTCACTGTAAATCTGGCTAATGGCAGCCAGCAGTACCCATATTACAGCATGAATATCGATCTATTTTAAAATTTCTTCCATCAGGTTAATTGGTCTAGCACCTTTAATCTCTGTCTCCTGCAAAATCTCAGGACATGGGCAAATTTAAGATATGTTTTATGCCAATGTAACATGCATGACCTCTGGAACAAATGTCAGTGGAGTCCATGTTTCCAACTGAAACCTCTTGAGACCAGCCTTCACAATCTACATTCCTGTCAACATGCTTATCTTCTAAATTTCAACCCGAACCACCCATCAAGCACGGCTCAAACTTTCTAAGGTTTCTCTAGCTCACGTCTCCAAACTTTCCCAAAGTCATCCCACAAATCTCATGGTCAGTTATGACCTCATTTCTTTGGTTCCCATTTTCCCATTACTGGGACAAAATGTCTCATGCCCAGAACTTCAGGAGCGGAGGTTTCCTTTGGTTGATGGTTTTGTGTTTCAGTCCGTGATTGGTTGGCTCCAACACAGAACAGTCATGGTTGAAGGGCATAATAGAAAAAAGGTACTTCCCTTTTTACATCCACGAAGCAGAGAAGGGAGGAGCTGAGGCTGGTAATACACCTTCCAAAACACGCTCTCAGTGACACACCTCTTTCACCCTTGAATCTCCTAACATCTCAGGCAGCCATGAACTCATCAACTGGATAATCCATGGAGGAGCACACAAACTCCCTGATCCAACTGTCTTCAAAAATCCCCCCCTCTGAATATATGAGGCCTTTGAAGAACATTTTAGTTCTAAACAATAACTCTTGATGATGATTAGCCTATATTAACAACATAGTGACAAGGCAAACTAATAAAATTGGGTGGCATTATCTTCCTCATTGCAGAAACACATACCGACTACATTTATTGCTGTGTTCTGACTATAAAAGTCTAAAACCAATCTTAACCATGGCAGATATGCAAGCCATAAAAAATGTCAGAGAGGGGCTGGGGATTTAGCTCAGTGGTTAGAGTGTTTGCCTCGCAAGCACAGGCCCTGAGTTCAATTCCCGGCACCAAAAAAGTCGGAGAAAGATATAATTATTTATCACCAAGTAATAGTTCAAAAAGGAAATATTTTATATTTTCTCATTTGCATAATGACTGTTATTCATTAAGAATACACAATGTCCCACACACTCAGAGATGAAACAGAATACAGACCAGTCATCGTTAATCTTGACTTCCTACCTCCTGAGCTTCATGAAAGCAAGAGCCAGTGCTGAAGGTCAGTCACTTAATTTACTGATTTAACTGGTCTAGAGTTAGACCAAGGCATTGGTTTCCAACTAATTTCAAGGTGCAGAAAGAATTAAGATCTACTGTAACAGAATTTGCGAGAGCCACCTGGAATTTCTTTTCTAAGAATAATCACCTGGGTAACTGCTGTTAGGCAAGTCAGATGTCAGCTCTATTTCAAGATATATTGGCAATTCAAAATAGCACCATCCTCAGTATTTATGTCTTATTGAGTTAGTTCTATTTGTCCTAAGACAGTTTAGGACACCTGTCCTTACAACATAAGATAATTTAAATATTACAGAAGAATAGCATTAAAAGACATTAAAATACACAATTAAATTTTTTCCCGCTTTATTTTTCTTGCATTTTATCTAATTATATTAAGGGAAAAGGAATTCTGGAACAGTATTTTTTAAAAAGCCCCAGTGAAATTTGAAATAATTCTGACTTTACATCAAAATTAAGCATATTTGTAACTCAGAGTGTTTGTTTCATAGGCAAATAAAAAGTTTATATAATAAAAGAGGCTTTGTTCATTGTTTATAAATTTATGAGTTTATATCTTTTATCATACAGTAAGATTAGAATCCTTAAATCATTTTGAATTCATATTATGGAGAGAGTGCCTGAGTGGGAAAACAGGTGACTTAGTTTTTTCCTGAGCAATGTATCATTTCCTTCTTCAAAAGCCTGCTACTGTAGTGCATAAATGGTAAAAAAGAGTCTCCCGTGCAATTCATTCTTCTTCCCATCTTCTCTGTAACTATCTGTTCTAGTCGTTCCAGCATTGTTAAGTACATAACCACCAATAGTACCAAAGCAAAGCACAGAACCAATGAAGCATTCATTGTTAATACAAGTAACATATATATAGCCTTAAAATGAAAGAATTCTCTTTTGCCTAGAAAATTAATGTGATCATTTTTATGTATGCGTTACTAAAAAAATGAACTAGACAGCCATTGTGTTTCAAAGCTGTTATTCTAGAATACTGTATAAGATTTTTAATTATCCCATGTCAATATTTAGGAGAGACGTTGATGAGTAATACATTGGGTGCTTGTTAACCTTGTAAGAAATTGTCAAATTGTTCTCTAGAATCGCTATATCATCATTTTTTATTACTAGCAATATATAAGATATCCAGTTACCTCACATTCCTACTGACGTTTGCTCTTTCCAGTATTGTATGTATTTTATCTATTCTAATATATATGTAGTGATATCATGTTGTGGTTTTAATTTGCATTTACCTGATGACTAATGGCAAAGCATTCGTCTCTTTTCATGTGTTTGACACCTCAGTAACTTAGATTAATTTCAAAGCTGAACTGTATGATTCAGCTTTACACGATGTTCTTGAAAAAGAATCTTCAGTGATGAATAATATACCAGTTGTTACAAGGAATTAAAGATAGGAGAAGGTGTAACCCAACTAAAAAAGAGAAAAAGAGGGAAGGTTTTGTTGGGGAGGTTAGGTGGTGCATACTTATAAGAATTTACACGTGTAGGTTGGTGTGTTGCATGCCTGTAATGTGAGCACTCAGAAGACCAAGGCAGGAGGATTATAAATTCCTTCCCAGTCTGGCTGCATAATGAGTTTAAGGCCAATCTGAACTACAAAGGGAGCCCAGTTTCAAAACAAAAACACCTAAACATGTGTGTGTTAAATTATTACAGTTGGACTCCCAAAGAATCAATTTTACTGTTTGTTTAAACTAACAAGTAATCTGTAAACTAAAACATTGATTTTTTATACTGTTCTCTGACACGATATTCTTCCGAAGTTTCCTGATACCAAAGGATGAGGTAATTGAGCCAAGTATTTATTTATTAATCTCCTGGGAAGAAAGAAATTTTATTAGTGAAGTAGTAGTGTGCTTTTTAGTTAATTTAATGCACTATTATTGTATTTTTTTTGTTTGTTTCGTTTTGGCTTTTGGTTGGTATATTAGTTCTCTCTGGTACTTCTGTATACAGATAAAGTTCATCAGTCCTTTTTTTTCTCATTTTTTTAAATTTTGAGACAGGGTTTCACTAAATCTGCTAACTTGCCCAGGCTGGGCTTAAACTTTCGATCTTTCTACCTCAGCCACCCAGAGTTACAGGCATTTGTTTCAAGCCCAGCAATAAGTATACTTTTGTTAATGTTCTCTGTGAGAACCCCTTAATTTTTTTAAAGTCATTGATTAATGCCAAAATAATTTACTTGGAATTTAAAGATAGCCTTTGCTATTCATTACACACAAACCATTTAGCTCTACAAACTAAATCTCTATACACACTAGTGCAATAATTTCATCACTACCATAAAATTCTTACTCTTTTCAAATCATTAATATAAAAGCAGAATCAATGACTGATTCTTGGTCTTGCTTGGTTGTAGAATGACTCTAGATTGGAGAAAGCTAAACGTTAGCAATTCAATTAATTGTCAAGCAAATGAAAATTGGTAAACTGCAACACTTACTACTCCCCAAATCATATAGGCACAGCTTTTTCTTAAGAATGAAACTAATACTATTTATATAAGTATTTCCCTTGATCCAAAGCTCTGATGGGGAATAAAATTCACGTTATTTATTGTTGCTCCAAGGGCATGCTTTCAGAATTATACTTCTTGGATTCTGTCTCCTGACACTTTCGTACTTGGTCACCATCCTTCAAACATATCAAATTATACTAAGCTGTTAATCTTTTCAGGGCCCTTGTGCCTGCTATTACCTATGCCCACTGACGCCCATTGTCATCATAAGTATGGGAGCTGGTAGCAAGGTCCTCCCCGACTCTTACTTACAGCCACAAGCTTCTTGGGTAGTATTTTGTTTTGTTTTGTTTTGTTTTGTTTTCCTTTCTTTTGGTACTTATGGCAATAGAACTGCACGTGCTAGGCAAGCATTCTGCCATGCAAACATCCCCAGAATTCAAATTCCTTTTCAATTAAAAAATGATTTCAACTTATTTTGTGTGTGATACTAAGGACTAAACCCAGGACCACCTCACTGAGCTACATGCTCAGTTTCCAACGCTCTTTCTTTCTTGTGAATTTTGAGACAGGATCTAGCTCAGTCATGAAATTGTCTTAGCTGGAATTCCAGGGCTGCGTCATCATGCGGGGCTTCAGCTTCTTATCCACTCATAATGACCCTGCTTGATCACTCTATGCAGAATTTCCTTGATGCTTTTTCCTGCACCACACATTTTAGTTATTTCTTCAACACTTAACACAATTTGAAGGTTTTATTGTTGTTGTTGTTTATTTGTTTACTGCCTACTTCCCCAAAGCCAGCAAAGACTACCAGGATAAAGATGTCTGTCTTTCTCTTGCTTTATCCCCAGAGAGTTGTTTTCTCCTACTCCACCGTGATAATCACTTTTAGTACTTCATGTTTTCAAAAATAAAAATTAGCTTAGTTGAAGTTATATTTATGACCTCTGCTTTTAAATTATGAAATTGAAAAATGTATAAAGAAATCATCTCTCAAATCTTAAAGTATCTGTCTCATGAAATTATCATATTGAGGATGAACATGGTTCAAAACAAAGTTGAAAACAGTTAAGAAGCTGTGAAAGCAGTACCTGTAAGAGTTAGGAAAAAAATGTGTTGTTTGAAGGAACCTAATGAGATTAACGAGGATACAACTAGCTGTGAGTATGCATAGGAGAGCAGTCTGTAGGCTGGAAAAAGGTCCTCTTCAAAATCAACCATGCTGGTACTCTAGCCTCAGACTTCTAGTTTGCTGGATTGTGAGAAATTTCCATTATCTATTAGCCACCCAGCCTATTGTGCTTTATTATTGCTGCCCAAACAGACTAAGGCAATGCCTTTGTTTAGGTTGCTTCCATAATGCATCAAGGATAACCTATGTTACCATCAGCATATAATATAAGAAATGGCATATAATTTTTGAGATTTCACTACATAAACTGCTCGCTCGCTACTCTCCCCCCAACCCCCCCACCTCCCCGTCCGTCTCTATCTCCTTCCAACCCCATAAAGAGATCAAATGTGTCCGGAGAGCCCTATTCCTCAATTGATTGTAATCTCACACTCAGCTAAGCTACTTCTGTATTTCTGTTCTTCAAATGTTTTAGATAATAAATGATAGTTCTTATTTTAAACTATCAGCTTTTGGATAACTGATTATGTAGACAGATAACCATTGCAAAGACAGATAATACCTATAGCAGCAAGTATTTGTAACAACTTTATATAAATGAATAACTGGGGGGTTGTCTCTCTGCTCTGTAGCAGATAACTTGGAAGAGAGAAAACTGCTGTCAGAAACATATTTTGGGTGACTGATACAGAAACCTACGTAACAGATGATGGTTTTTTGGTATGATCAGATCTGTGAGGCACAGAGAAAAATGAAGAATTAGTCATGACCTTGAATATCAAAATATCAACTTGGATTTTTCTCTTTCCTCATTATTCTTCAGCAGATTCCAGAGTCACTTCCTTAATTCCATGTGGAAAAAATAGATAGACTATTAAGATTAGCAAACCATGTTTCTTGTGAATAATGAATAATTCTGATTAGCAGCTGAATATCAATATTTCCATACTCTCTTTTGAAAAAATATTTTTCAAATATTTTTTGTGTAGTTAAGGAACTTGGTCTCAGTAAGAAGTCTCATTCAGTGGCACATATCTCCTCATTAGTTCCTAATCCACATTATTAGTGATATTCTTGAGTTTGCAGAAATGATATGCTTTAAATGAATTAATAATATTAGGTAGGGGCTGGGGAATTAGCTCAGTGGTTAGAGTGCTTGCCTAGCAAGCACAAGACCCTGAGTTCGATCCCCAGCACCAAAAAATAAATAAATGAATAAATTAGGTAATCTAGAAATTTGAAGATTTTCACCCAAGTTGCTTATCTCATGCAAGTTAAGACAACAGAATGAAAAGTTAGAATTTTTTCTAATCAGAAAAATAAGGAAAATCATTTTTTTATGCTCCCCAAATTTAGGGTTCCGCAGGAGTAGAGAGGCTACTTGTGCCCCTAGATGTATCTTAGGAAATAATGACTCAATAATAATACTAATAATAAAAATAATAATAATGATAATAATAACAACAACCCATGCAATGGTAGAGTGCTTGCCCAGCATGTGCAAGGCCCCGGGTTCCATCCCTAACACTGAACACAAAAGGAAGCAAGCAAAAAAGACAAAAATGATGACTACAGTCATCACAATAACAGCATAAGAAGTATTTGCTATGTGCCGTGTCCTTGAATCATACCAACTACTGTTTAAACAATACTTAGCAATACTGAAAATCTTGCTTCTCTGTATAAAGTGACTGAGGCAAAATGAAATCAGTTACTTCGACTGAGGACCATTAAGTGGTAAATGGAAGACTAGGAGTCAAGTCATAGGGAAATGTGTCTCCATCACTTAAGTTCTCAATGAGCATACCACGTTCTTTCTTTGTGTGTTTTTTCTCCCCCCCCCCTGCCCGGGGCGAGGGGTATTTTTGGTTTTGGTTTTGGTTTTTTGCAGACAAATATGCTTGTAGTTTGGAAAAGGTGGAAAGATCTTCCTTTATTCTTTTTTTTAAAAAAACATATTTTTAGAAAAATGACTTGTAATTTCTACTATTTAAACAAAAACTATTGAGCATCTGTTAGGGATTGTGCATTTTTCTAAAATCGTGGATTGTATCAGTACACAAAATAGCATCTTTTCTCTCATAGATCTTGGTTTCTGGCTGAGAGTGATAAAAATGAAAAGTAAAAATAATAAACAGTAACAACATAATAAAAAAATTTGAATTACTTACTTATGGCTATAATTAAGTACTTAGGAAAAGTTAAAACACTGAGGATGATAAAAAGAACCCGGAAGTACAAAGTAGAGGGGTGTTTGTAGTGTAAAATTGAATGATTCATGCTTGGAGAGGCAGTGATTAATCGAAGACTTGGCAGAAGGTGACTTATCCTATGGATATTGGCCGGTGGGGAGGGGGATGCATTCCAAGAGGTATGGAATATTAAATAAGACTTTTCCTGTTGTTATATCTTGCCTAGTTTCTGGAACCTGAGAAAAATTAGTGACAAGTATTGTCCTCTCATTTAATATAAATGTGGTAGACTACAAAGAAGAGACAGAATTGCTAGAGAAGGTGAAGAACCAGTTCTTCGGTCCTTCTTCACCTGCCTTGCAGCTATGTGATTGAAGTTTGCTGATTCCACAACAGAGGCCTCTGGAAGAGGGTTGCCAGTCTAAGCAGGGAAGGAGCTGTGCTATTTCTTATCTCATCTTCTCCTGGTGAGTTTGGAGCCATTTCCACTTTAGGGCATGTAAGAAAGAATTCAGAAAATTCAGGCTTGATGTCTACCAACGGGCGCAATTCTGAAATTTACACTTTAAAAACTTGGCATAACTGCTCCCTAATGCTCTCTGAACAGAGGTCAAGCAAGTAATTCTTAGGGAATTTAGCCTATATCCTCAATGCAAGCCATCTACAAGCTGCTGTAGCCTGTTTCATTCTGGAAGAACTCTAAAAGCTTGCAGCATGTTTGAAGCACCCCAATAGTGAATCATAGTGAAAAAGACCTTCACTTTCAGAATCTGATAGGCAGATTTGCTGAAGCTTTTTGTTTGCTTTGCTTTGTTTTCTTTTTTTTCCATGAACTAAGTGGTTGCCAGAGAGAAAGTCATGTTCGGCCATCTCGAAAAGGCAGTACTAGCAAATTCAGTGGTTGCATGTTCTGAGTACAGTTGAGGAAGACTTGTAGTGGCCATCTTTGTAAGAGAAGAACCCAGGAGAAACAATGATACAATTCTGAAGGACATTGGAAGTGGTAGAGAAGGAAAGGAATTCTCCATAGAAACTATGTTACGCTCCCCACCAGCCACCATGACAGAGGGATTCCGCCTGTACGCATCTGCTACCAGATAGTAAAAATTAAGATTTTTTTCCTTCTTTTACTTCTCCCCGACCTTATACCTTCCACTTTAATCTTGAAAAACAAAAAGCAGCATTTGAGAGGATAAGGGAGCTTAAAAAGTGAAGACATAGCTTCAGGCTGCTGAAATCTTTGGTCAGATCCAAACAGAGAACAGAAAGAGATTTAAATTGAATAAGAGATTCTAGGATTAATTTAGATGAGACTTTAATACCAAAAAAGATTGATTCTAAACCCTAAAGTGAATGGAAAAACTTCGGGATTTATTGAGGTGTTATCCAAATGTGAGGGAGACATATATTCAACAGATGACGCTTGAGGAAAAAACATAATTTCTAGACCGTATCCTTCTAAGTCCAGCTTTCAAAATAGAAAGCATAAAATTAAGTATCTTTGAAATAATATTAATATCTAAATATGAGAATAATTCTTTTTTTTTTTTTTTGGTGCTGAGGATCGAACTCAGGGCCTTGTGCTTGCAAGGCAAGCACTCTAACCACTGAGCTAGATCCCCAGCCCCAAGAATAATTCTGCTATTGTATATTTTCAACATTTTAGAAGAAGATATTATAGTGTCAGTTAAATATCTCATAGATACAAGTCCTGACCATGGTGTTAAGAAATGTCTCCAAAATAACTTAACTTATAGAAATTACCTGGATGTAAAATATACTAAAAGGATGTAAATGCTTAGAATTTCTAATCATTTAATCCATAAGTTATGGGTTTGTAAAAGTTATGGAGTAATTCCTTAAATAATCTAAGATATTATTTAAGTAATCTTCAGTTGAATTGAACCAAGAATTATCAATTTCAAATGTACATACTTGAAAAAAATTATGCAATGTTTTAGTAAAATTTTTAAGAACTTAAAAAATAAAAAATATAGATATCTATTAGAAAAGAGGAAGTTCAAAAGAGACGATTCAGTTGAATGATGGTTTTCACTGGAAATCATATCTATGTTGTTGTTTTCATTCTAAAATTTAGTCCTTAAAATTTTCTTTACTAAGCAATGTAAGGAGAAATCTCTTTTATATTAAGAAAGGAGACGTATTTGAATGTAACCTCCAATTTAAAGTTCTTCAATTGTTCTGTCACTTTGAACTAATTTAAGAGCCATTCATATGTACTCAAACTTATTAATATATGTTAAAATTATTTTAATATTCTTTTGTGTGGTAAAAATGACATTACCTGTTAAGTTGCAGATTTGTAAATAAGTTCACGAGAATACAAATTTGTCCTTTTAGGATAATGATTATTTGAAAAGACTCACTTTATTCCCACAGAATAAATTGAAGGAAGGTATTGGAAGAAAGCAGGTTTAAAAAAATAGTTGGTAATTAACACAATTATTACCATCTATTATTTTACCAAATCTCTTTTTATGTGTATTTTATGGGCCACTGTAAGAATATATTTTGCACATAATGTTAAAAGTTCCAAAATAATTCATTGTATTTCTTGATTCTATTTTGTCTACGTATGCAGTCTTAATATTTCTGAGGTTAATTTCAGCTTACAACTGATATGCGTCTGTAAAGTGTTAACAGTTTCTTTTTTCATTGTTTTATATTATTCACATTAAATTTCTAAAATCTCAGAAAAGATATTCCAGAAGGAGGTGATAATAAGAAAACAGATCCTTTTCCATGCATATAACTCTTAAGATCCTATATGTTCATAATGTACTGAGGAAGTTTGTAGAGCAAAAACCATCAATGAGTTATTGATTGGTAAATTAAGTCTGTGTAAAGATAATGTGATATAGCACAGCATTGCTTCATTCAATTATCCTTAATAGAATTGTCTATTTTAAAGATTTTTTTAAATACAAAAGAAAAATAGTTTTCAGAACATTTCAAAAATGTTTACTTCTTCACAAAATTTCCTTCATTTTCAAGTGAAAATATATGCAATTGACAGCAACAAATTTATCTAAAAATAGCAACCAAGAAGAGATTGTCAGACCACTAAAACTACAATTAAATGATTATGGCTGAGTTTCAGCTGGTTTGTGCATCTCTGGTTCTGTCTTATTCTCTCACACACCAGAAATCTGGTATGTCTCCTCACAGCACATGTCACTGTCCTATGCAGAACTTACCTGAGTTAAAGTTCAATAATTATTTGCATTCCTTTTTGACTGTTTCTTGTCATCTCATCCATGCAGATGCACAGTCCATCAAGGCAGACACCATGGCTTCAGCTGTTCTGTAATTATTCACTCAGTTTCCAGAGCACACCTAATTTAAATACTTGTCCTTTTGTGAATTAAGAAATTATACATTCACTTATACTTTTTATGTATCTAGAGTTTCTTTTGCCACTTATGCAAACTGGCATTATGTATCAATAAATTATGTGTATCTATATGTAAATATGCATAGATTAATTACATAGCTCACTGTGTATTTGTCTCACCGTGAAATTATGACTTATTCCTCTAGAAATTAAAACTTCAGTGTTCGATACTGGCTTCCCATAGTAAAGTCTTACTACATAGATTTTGGTTCTACAATTGAACTTGAATTTGTGGTTGGGTTTCAGTTATGACAAAGGATCTTTGCTTTACAAACAGCTTTTGTTTTCCCCCACTGTTAGGTTATTCATGTGGTTTTCATTATGAATGAGTGTAGAGTGTAATAGCAATGCTACTTAGCATTTACATGGTACTTTTTCTATGCAAAGTTATACAATGATTTTTATAATAGTATAGAATTATTATGATATTTTGTGCTCTCATACTATAATATTATAGGGATTAATCTTATTTGGAGTTAAGTTTTCTTTTTACCCTAAGTCACTGATGTGTAATTTAAAAGAAGCCTTTTATTTCCCTTTAAAAGGTATTTATTCTCTACTATATGGAACAAGTGAATAAGGAGTAACCCCACCCCCTACCCTGAGTAAGGCAAAATGGAGAGGTTTTTGCATCTCCAAAGAATCCAAGTATTTTCTTACTCTAAAGTACATTTAGAAAAAAAGAGTGACTATACTTGTGCAAGGTATCGTATGCACTAAGAATACAATAAAAGGCATCTCAGTCTTTCCTGATAGGAAATATTTAATAGGTCCTGGACAAGTTACATGAAATCTTCATACGTCATTTTTGACAATTCTTGAAGGAGAAAATATATCTTCCTATTTAAACTCTTAAGTCTGTTGATAGAATAAAAAATGAGTGCAAACATTATTATAAAAGATAAAGCCCTATCAATTTCTAGGAATTATAACTTCTTATTCTGAAATTAAAATTTCAGTGTTCTGATATTAAGTCACACTATAGTAAAGTTAACTAAGCAGTTTCTTGTATGGTTGAGGTGATTGATATGTTGTTCTTTAATATCTGTAAGTTGCAAATGTATGTATCCAGATATTGAAGTGGTAATATTATTTCTACTTTAATATTCAGTGTAACTGCCTCAAATTTGTCTTTTACTTTTCTACAAATTTTTGTAATGAAACTGAAGGACAGTATTGAGCAAGTTATTCTGCAAAGTTGATCGATAGAATGTACGACCTCTTCAATAAAAATGGAAGACATGTTATAGTTAAGCTCTTGGGTCATGAATGAATAGCAAATTAAACTATGTTTTACTTACTACTGAATAGCGAACTATTTGTAAGGATTTCTGTCTAGAGCTTTTCAACAATGCAATATAATCTAATTTAATATGTATAGTTAATAGAAATTAGTATCTCAAAACATTTTTAGAATAGATTGAACATCTTCATTTATTCAGTGGAACAGTTGGATCTAAGGTATCTGTATGGATTTTGTAAGCTGAAGATAAAATCAAAATGTTAAAAATAGCAAACTAATGGTCTTAAATTAGGCTTCACTGGAATTGCAGATTCTATGATTCTCCAAATTACTTTTGCCAAATTGACTGATCACACAAAATTGATTAAAAATTATAATTAGAGCATTCTGAGAATTTGACCCCTATAGGTATCTGTATAAGTGCTTTTTTCATTTCAGGATTTTGATTTGGATGAATATACCAAAAATGATATTTTATTCAGGTAGACGTGAAGACAAGAATACATCTGTGTTTTATGGTAGAAGGCCTCCTTAGTATGCCCAAGGACCTGATTAGATCCCCAATATCAGGAAAATACAGGGCATCATAGAGATCTACATGGCATCTTCAAAGCCAGGAAAAGTATAGTTATATTTTCAAATCTACCTTTATCATGTGTCTACAAACAGTGAATTATATATACATATCTAAAATGTGTGTTCAATGTATACACACGTTTAATCTTCACTATGGTTGTACAGTAATTATTGTCAACCACGCTTGAAAAACAAGGAAAACAACTTTATGAATAGATATTAAATGACCCACTTAAAGCCAACAGATAATTAGAAGTTATATAATATAAGTATCTATAAATAAATATAGAGAGGCACACATAATGATAAGTAAAGATGTACAAATATGTGTGTATACATATATGTATATATACATGTATGAACATATATATTTGTACATATACGAACACAAGTGTCATATACATTGTGTTGTGTACGTATATGTATATAATATACATATATGTGTGTGTTATATACATATATAAACGTATATTTATGAATACATATATAAAATAATAGCTGGTTATATTTTAGATGTGTCTCTAATTTTGTTCTCTGTTTTCTTTAATCTGTTGCAACTCATTAATAGTCTTTTTCATACATGTAGTAGCTTGAGAGAGCTTGAGAGATTTATCTATATGGCATTTGCACTGTACTTTAAACACTGAAAGGTCTATCTTCTAAATGCTAGGAAAGTTTAATGAAGACTTACAGAACCCTACTAACATAATAATTACAAGAGTGATGAAGTCCTCAAAATCAGTCTAAATTTCTTTCCAATTTGAGGAACATAAAATAAATTTTAAAATGTCTACAGCAGACTTCTATCATTAAATTCAATATTCTGTAATTTAGTAATTTTAAGGAGATAGCCTCTTCTAAAATGAGCGTAAAATATCAAAGAAGCATTTATGTAGCTAATGTTTTAAATTAAAAGCCAATTTTTAATCTCCCCATCTAAATGTTTTGTCTAGACGATGAGCAATTGAATTCTGGGAAGTTCTGGTTCATAATGTTAGCCCTAAGTAGACTATTTGGAACACTGTTTCTAAAACTAAGGCAATCAGAGGTTCAGGGATTTAGCTCAAGTGGTAGAGTGATTGCTTAGCAAGCACAAGGCCCTGAGTTTGATCACCAGCACACATAAATAAATGAATGAATGAATGAGTGAATGAATGAAAACTAAAGCAATTAAATGTTCTGAAGAGCATTTTTTTTTAAGAAAAAATTATGTGAAGCATTTGTAAATGTAAAGAGTAACAAGATCGTCTTGTAGAGTTATATTGAAAAAAATGACAGTATTTCCTGTACCTGCATGGTCATAAGTGTATAAAAGCTAAAATCTGTGTAAAATGTAATTATAGGATAAAATTAATCTTTTTTGTGTGTGTGGTTTTTTTTTTGTTTTTTTTTTTTGTGGTGCCGGGGATCGAACTCAGGCCCTTGTGCTTACAAGGCAAGCACTCTAATCACTGAGCTAAATCCCCAGCCCCAAGGATAAAATTAATCTTTAACATCTATTAAAAAGTCACCTGAAAAATTCCTGTTTACTAACAACCAAGAACAGAAAATATTTATGAATCTTTAATTCACCTTTCTTAAAGAAGGAGTTAGGCTGATTATCAAAACGTCAACACATTTCTGTTCAATCTGACCCTCACAAAGTAATTCTTAATCACTCTATATTAGGGCTGGGGATGTAGCTAAATGATTAGAGTGCTTGCCTACCAAGTACAAGGCCCTGAGTTCGATCTCCAGCAACTGAAAAAAAAAAAAAAAGAAAAAGAAAAAACAACGCTCTATATTATGAGATGTTCCCTTTATTCTACCAAAAACAAAAGCGCCTTTTCTTCTACCACCTATTCTTGCTTACTATAAATAATGTTCTGCTGCATTTTAATTTTTCTTCCAATTAGGATATTTTTACTCTAAGATAGAAAGAAGTTACCTTGAAATAGGTAGTTTATGAAACATGTTTTACAACTTGTATGTATCGCTAAATGTTTGTAGAATATATAGAGTTTTTTTAGTACACTTACATACACATTTGTATATATACATTTGCTTGATTCTTTTCAGCCAATGTTATTTCATAAATGATGTGGATTTATTAAGATTCTTTACTCTGTGCTTTATCCTTGTGGACTGAATGTGCACTCAGTGATTTACATATAAATAAGAATTGCTGGATATGAAACTGATTCATTGTGTCCAGCAAATCATAGAGTAGCCAAAACCAAAGTGGTTGTAAATATTAGAGTGGTAGATGTACTTCTGGATATCAGCAAAGTGAAGAACTATTTCTTCAGTGTGAGATCTACTGAACTTGTTAAAACTGAATATTCTTGTGCTTCACTCCAGCCATAATGACTTAGAATCAGATCGTGTGTGGTTTAGGAATCTTTCCTGTGGAATCTTGCCTCAGGTGATTGTTATGATAGCATCACAGACAAGATATTTGACAGTTTAGAAAATTTTGAGTTTCTGAAATTCATTGTTTCACTTCTAAGAAGAGATGTTAGTTGTTAATAGGCTTAGTCCAGTGCTTTATTTTCCTCCTTGTTTCACTTTCATATAAATGCAACCTAAAGAATGTAGTCATTTAGTGAGGAAGGAAAAGTTTATTCTTTGAGATATCGGAAATTTTAAAATTCAAAAAAATTTTTTTCTTCAGCTCTCCATGTGATCCTTCTACTTCTATTTACTTGCCCCAAAGCTTTCCAGGGACCCTAATTTTTTCTACTGACATGTTATGCTTTCTCAGAATCAGCTTCAGAGATCAAAGAGTCTATTTCCCTCCAGCCCTATTCAGCTATTCAAATGGCTTTTTTATGAGATTGCAGCAAACTGAAACTCTGATCACACTCTCTGCACCAAAGTGCAATGATTCTGTTCTCTGTAACTACTGAGAAAATGCGAAAAAATATTCCTATTGGAGAGTTTTCATGATGCATGATTTCCATTACTTAAAACTGTTTTAAATGGTCACCTAGGCTATTCTTAGAAGTAAAATATATCTTCAAGTTTCAATTTTTATATGATTTTGGAATAAAAATGATGGGGCTATTACAATAAGGAGGCACCTTAAATACTATAAAATTATAAACAGTAATGAAAAGCAAACATTTTTTGCCTGAACAGAGATAAAATACATAAAAATCCTCATCTATTTAGTCATAAAATTATTTACTAAGATGCTTGCAAAAGATATATTCCTCCATATCTTGTCTAGATTTAAGCCACAGGTTTCATAAATTGTAGAAATATGGGAAAGGCATTTTCTATCCGTAAGCAACAATAAACTCTCTAGTCTCTGAAATAAATAAAGATTATAAACTACACACATTAAATGTAAACATGTTTGTGTTAATTTTGAATAGGAAAATTATTTTTCTAGGAGTCCACTAAAATGTGTTACATATAAAACCCCTTCTTCTAAAAGGCCTACTCTTACTCTGTGAAGACTTCTTTATGTACACTTTTAATGAGAATATATTTTATTTTTGTGGTAAAGCAGTAAGATATGAAAAGTACTGGAAAAACTAAGCAGACCTTGTCTTTGCTTTGAAACTACAAAGTCAGGACTTTACTCCTTATGTTCCCTTAATCTCTTTGTCAGAAATCTACATGTCCCATCACCCATCCTAGAGAAGGAGGGACCAGATATGTTGACTAGATGTTCTCAAAAATATCCTGTAACCTCCCTGTGGTCTTGGTTGGAAATTATGATGAGATGGATGCTATTTAGATGGATAGATGAATTCGGTACCATTGTGTGTGAAGGGATTCTCCCGGACACGCTTCAAGGAAATTAAAGAACCTTTAGATGTAGCACATTTCAGAGTACACACATGCTTAAGAGTTTAAGGAGGCCACCCCCACACCACTTTTCTACTTACTGAAGCAAGGCCCTGAGCATTAATGCATATTTTAGAATTTTGGCATTAAATTCACTTCATTCGGTATGATTTTTAACACTGTAGCAAGGCCAACTCTTTTCACACATGTATTCCCCAGCCCATGCGCAGCAGACCCCCTTCCACCCCAGGAAGCGAGCAGTAGTAATCAGCGTAAGGTCTCTTTGGCTCCGTGGGCCTTCAGTCGGACTATATGTGTGTCCTGTAGATTTAGAGGGATCTGGTCAGCCCCGACAAGCCTTTCCCTTTGGCCTCAAACAGGTTCGCTGTCCTTGGTGCTGAACTATGTTTGGCTATCGGGTTGCTGGGTCAATGAGGCTGGATAGAAAACCTGGCTGAGCAAATGCCCAGGTGCAGAAGCAAGGGATCCTCTGCTGTACAGAAACAGAGCTGCTCCCGCCGCCAGTCCTCCCTCATACATATCTCTCCAGTGAGCACCAAGACCCCATTTAAGTGTTCTCCCCCCGACCCCCACACAAATGCCTTCAACATGGCCTCAAACGTAGGCATGTATCAGCATAGCCCAACTCCACATCAGATTGCAGCAATGTGAAAATGATATTCCCAAACGCAGTCTTTTATGAGGTTTGCTTTACCTCTCTAAAACGAAGCAAATAATAAAATTCAATACATTAATAAATAAACAAACGTAACCTTCCTTATTCATGCCTCTCATTCCCGCCCCATGTATTCACTCTTGCCTAAATTACAAACCGAAAATCCTAGGAGAGTGTTTTAAATCTGGGTGGTCTTCACAGTTCTACCTCTCCACCCCTTCCCCCACCTCTCCAGAACAAAACGACACCAAAACCAGCATATCTTACCTCGGGTAGAGAAATAACAGAAGCAGAATCCACACCGTCATTTTCTGTGAAAAGACAGGAGTCCAGTGGACTGTGTTTCCTGTGCCCCACATATTTGGCGAACTCATCGCTTTTTTTTTTCTCTCTCGCTTCTTGCCTCCCGGTCGCAGAAGAATCCCTCCCCTTTGTATTATTATTATGCTTATGATTTGATGGTGGCTCCCCCCACCTGCCTCTAGTAGGGACCGTCACTGGAAAGATGTATTGCTACCGGTTTCAGGAATTAATATTCAGGGGGCAGGAATAAGATCAGCACAAACGCTTGCAGATAACATCAAAGCGTCAGCTCCGGCAGCCAGCCGGCTTCCAAGTGTAGGGGAATAATATAACTGAGGCAGGGGGAGGGTACGAGGAGAGATTCACAGTGAGACAAATAAGCAAGGGAGAGAGAGAAAGGCGCGCACAATCATGATGCTCACACTCACGCGAACTCCCCCAGGTCCATCGTTTTAGGTTTATTTATTTGCTTTGTTTTCTTTCCTTCTTTTATTTTTTTTTTTCTTTTAGAACTCTCTCTGTGTATTTTTAAACGAGAGAGAAAATCTCTAGAGGCTCTACACGATTAACTCTCACGCAGCAGATTAACTATGAGGTCAAAGTGGAAGTGATGCGCTCCACTGCAGCAGGAATTAACACATGCGTGGTGTCTTGCCTGCGCTTTTTAACCCTTCCCTGTACACACAAACATCCAACGACTGGTGTTCATGGGGACAAGAGCTGCTTAAGCAAGCCCAGAAACTGTCTCATCAATGCCAGAAGGTTTATCTTATCATGTCTGCCAAGAGTACTTATTTTAAAATCGTTCAGTCTTAGAAATCATGATTGCATTGTTGGAGGTGTGGGAGCAAGCAGTGGGGGAGGACTTTCTCCAAGCCATCCTGTGGGAAGAGATATTTAGTGAATTTAATTTGAATGAAAGGAAAAATGCTGATAAAATTAAAAAGTATAGAATAATTCTATGATCAGCAAGATTCTTTTCTGTCCTTATCTGTTCTCTACCCCCATTAAAAATGTAAAGATACAAACTTCTTGAAGTTTCAAGAACGTAATTGCATGGATATGTCTGCTTGGATAAACAGTCTAGACCACAAAACAAGGTTTGCTTTTTGGATGAAGAGAGGGCAAATGAAAATGGTCAAGAAGACATTTAACAATGCAGAAAACTTTCCAGTTTTTGTGAGAGGATTGATTTTTATTGGTCTTTGGTAACAATCCGAACATATCAGGGGTGGGGGGATGTTACTAGCGTGCTTTCTGCTTGGCTAGATCGTTACCATGGATACTTGTACACAGCAGATACCCCTTTGTGTCAAACTATTTCATCCACCACAGAGGAAACCTCATTCACCCCTCAAGGGGAAGAGAGTAGAGGAGGGCTTCTGAGTCAACAGTGACTCAACACGTCACAACCAAGATGTTCATGCAGATATACAGGCCTAGAGAATGAAGCAGATCCCCTATCGCAAAATCCCAGGGAGTTATCTATACCAGTACCTTTTCTGCAAGAGAAATGTCTTCCAGAAATGGAATTTGACTCAGAAGTCCACGAGTTAGGAATAGAACACAGGATAATAAGGTGCACTCTCCATTGCAAACTATATAAAATATACCCAAGAAAAGCGCAGAGAATTAATGGCAGCTGCTTCCAGTGACTTCAATTGAGGTGATGCATTCTGACAATGAAGCAAAGAAGGCCTCACAGACACACCTAGAAACCTGTATGGATTTAGAACTCTGCCTTAAGCAAAGTTATTTTTATGGCATCTGGGCAAAATCCAATTAAAAACAACAACGTTCACATGCAGTCAGTTGATTTCCTTCTATTTTGACAGAAAGAAAGGCAGAGCATATGTAAATCTCTTTTCTTTGAAATTCTTCTGCTTCATGCTGTAATGCGAGGAATGTTGTCCCTCATTATAGTCCCATTTGATTTTTTGAAAGAGTCTTTGTTGTTTATATTTGTTTTTAGCAACTGTATCTGATTATTTTTGTAGGCTAAGGCCTACATACATGCATATACTTAGATGCCTACAAAATCAAGCAAGTAAGATAAAGGAAAGAAAAGGGGTGTGATGCGTCTATTTCAACAACAAGATATCTTCCAGGTATTAAGAAAATCCATAGAGGAAATGTGACTTTTTATCATATCTGGGAATAATTTTAATTGTGATCTTCGTAACTCTTAGGAATCAGGAATCCTCTGTGGCTCTTTCTTATCTGATGAATAGTCTCTAAAATAAGTCTTTAAAATATGTTTTCAAAATTTTTGCACACTAAATTTCCTGATATTTGTAAGAGACCTTGTCTAGTATTTTGCAATCTACTGTTCTTTATATTTTTTTCTTACCCATTTTGAACAAGATGTTTGATAAGCGTGATGCTTATATTTTCATTGAAAATCGTACATATGTACATATATGTATATAAAATTATATTAACATTTGAAAGCTATTGGAAAATAGAAGAAAGCTACCACCTACATATCCTTGATTAATAAGGCCTTGTCATTGTATTGGAGAGCAGTTTTGCAAGTTAATCCTTTACAAGTATAGTTTTCATTTTATTTTTAACTAGCAGTTTTATTATGTTATTAATAATATTACTATTGTGATCCCTATGCCCATAAGCAAATTATGAGTGTAAAAGTTGGATAAAGTATGAAAGTTCTCATTATTTGAGAATTAAAATATATTTTACTTTAATTACTTAAATTCAAATTCTGCCAATGCCAAAATAGATAACCACTCTGTAGATAATATCTCTATTAAAAAATTAAATAAACAAACTATGTGAATTATTAGAAAACTCAAAAAGTAGCTAGAATGTATGAAACCTTGAGATTGAATTAAAAACAGCATTGGATGAGATCTAAGATTATGTGGCTTTTCCCTCTCAAGCCACTTTAAGGGTAACCAACCGTTCCCTATTTTCCTGGAACTTTCTTGTTTTTAGCATGAGAAGTCCCACTTCCCAGGAATCTCCCCAGTGCCAAAAGTGCAGAGTGTCTAGAAACAGTAGAAAGCAGTGATCTTCCTGGTGTGGGGTTTCAGATAAGAATCAGGGCTGCCAAACAGCTCAAAATGAGAAAAAATCGCAAACAGAATAAGAGCAGAAAAGTAAGGCTCCACATCTAAATATAAACGTTCCTTAAATGTTTGTTTTTGTGTGAGAAGGAGGAACAAACACCGAGAAGCCTGGAAGAATGCAAAAATAGAAAGAAGACTGAAAAAACTGAGCCAGTATTTCACCTGCCACTCTTGCGGAGTTTGAATCCCACCAAAGTTAGAATTTGAGTCTTGCCAAATTTTGGATCTTCCTAACAACCTGAGACTTTAGTTCCAGATTCTAGATGGACCGAAACCTTTCTCTATTCTTAGATTTGTGACTTTCTCCAAGTGTAAGGACAAAACTGAAGCTAAGCAACCTGGAAACAGTGTAAAGCTAGTCCTCCATAACAATAAGGTGACTTCTAGTACATCAAAAAATCATCTTCTTCAGAAGAATGTAACAAATCTGAATGTTACTAATATATTTTATAAAATGTCTGGTGCATGGTAAAAAAGGTCACAAGATATACAAAGTATAAGAAGAGAAGACACATATTAGAAAACAATTCCAGTCAAGAGAAACATAAAATTTAGCCCATATATTTCAATTAACAGATGGGGACATTCAATTTACCATTAAAAAATAGATCAAGGACTTAGAGAAAAGTAAAGTTATAATTTTGGTTTGGTCAAATGAATGAACAGTATAGAATCTCAGTATAGAAATGGAAACTTTTTAAATAAAGGAAAATAGATATTCTTCAAAAGAAATTTATAATGTCTGGAAAATACATTGTGTAGATTTTAATAGCATATAAATAATTTCAGAGTAACAGTAAGAAATGATAATTAAACTTGAAGACAGATCCATAAAATTAGCCAGTATAAAAAGCACTGAAAAAAAATGAAAAACCATTATTATCTCACCATTGAGAAAATATCAAGCATATTAATAAAATTATACATAGAAGGTAGAATTAAGTAGGAACATATGTAAAATTATGTTAAAATAAATCATTTGATTTGACATTTACAGAACACTATATTCAATAACTACAAAATGATCTGCGAAATGTTCATTCCTTTAAATGGCTCATTAAAGAAGCATTGGTAAATTTCAAACTTCTGAAAACTTAGAATTAATTCAGAAATCAATAATATAAAATAGAAAATCCCAAAGCTTTTAAAAACTGAACAGTGTACTTCAGAATAACACATAAGTCAAAGACAAACCACTGGAAATGTTAGGGATCTTTTAAGTAATGACAGTGAAAATACAGCATATCAAAATAATGTGCGTCCAAATCAGAATTTAGAGGGACATTTTTAGCTTTCAATATAAAGAAAAGTTTAAAATTAATGATCAAAGCTTCTAGCTTTATAAGTTAGGGATATAGTAAGTTAAACCACAATAAAAGAGAAAATGATGGCAAAAACTGTGTGGTGAGTGTGTATGTGTGTAAGTATATTTAGTGAATAAGTTCTTGCATGTGTGTACATGTGCACATGTATGTTTGATGTACATCAGTAGTGTGTGTGTGTGTGTGTGTGTGTGTTAGTTACAGAGTGAGCAACTATCACTCTGGTATGTGATAAAATTGAGAATTCTTAACAGAAGCAAGCCCAGTACAGTCTAATCCCACCCATCCGTCTACCTTCATCTGAGGCCATTTTAAGAGCTGTGTCCAGTGCTGTAGCTACACTGGTACTTCATACTGTGTAAAACGCATTAGGACTTCCAGTTCCCAGGCCTTTGCACACATGCTACTGTCTTTGCATTACAATGTCATTGTCTTTGCTGTTCATCTCTGGCTCATTTTACAGATCTTAATTTAAACATGTTTTCTTCAGCACAGCCTTCCTTGACCCACAAACTAATTTAAATTGTCAGCTCAAGTAGGATATATGCTTTCCTTTCATCCTGAAATATTCTTTTCTTTTTTCTTCTTTGGCATCATTGGCAATCAAACTCAAGGCTTGGTTGATTGTAGGCAAGTTGTGTACCTCTGAACTACATGCCCAGATCTATCCTAAAATTGTCATTGCTTAAAATATGTGTGGTTATAATAGCATAATTAATCATCCTTGCTTAGTGTTTGTCTCTCTAGCTGGACTGCAATTTTCATGAAGGCAGACACTCTAATACTGTTTGCGTATTGAAATAAAATTTAGATGACTGAGTGGCTTATGTTTAAATCCCATTCTTTGGAATATATCTCATTTGCAAGTTTTCTGATTCTATTTGCATATTAAAGAGTTTTTCATGAATTAAGATTAAAAATAATTGCAAAAATTGCACATTCCACGTGTAGTTATGTAAGATAAACTTAAAATGTGAAAACACTTTCACACGAAGGGACATTATATATCATATTGGAACTATCAGCAGGGACAATCATTAGGAAAAGGTTTGTTGACCTAATCCCGTAATTTCACAGTAGATGAACAATGATTCCCATTCCTGCTTTATAAAGTTGATCCTTCTTACTTGAGCCCTATTTCTGATATGAAACTTTTAAAACTTAATGGCAAAAGCCTGGGTAAAGCAGTGTAGTTTCAGGTCAGCTTTTATTCATTCATTCATTTATTCATTCATTCAAAAGTTATTGTTGTTTGCTAAGTATGGTGTCAGACACTGTACCGGATGCTGGAGAATATAGACGAGTAAAACATGATTTGCTCTAATGCTCTACACGTAATTATTGATGCTTTCTTTTCGAGAATGTATATGTATACCCAAGAAAAATAAGAAAGTAAAATATTTATTGACGTTGTAAGCTATCACTCATGGCTATTTGTAGGGATTTGATGTCGCAACTAAAACTTTTTTAAATTAGTGGAGTTTGTTGATGTAGTATTCAAGAAATTAAATGGTTTAACAACTTTCTCCACATTTTTATTGATCAATATGAAATTGAACATGGAGTGAAAAAGTTATTGAATATAATTTTGAATCTGCAATTGACTTTAGGAAAGACCTCATCATCAAAACTGCTTCTCTTTGTAAAGAAGAAACGAAGGAAGGAAGGTAGGGAGGGAGGGAGGGAGAGAGAGGAAGGAAGGAACAAAAGAAGGAAGAAGAAAGAGAAAGAAAGGACAAAAAGGAAGAAAAAGAAAAACTAAACAACTTTTGACTATATAGGACTAATTAATGACTGTTCCAAAACTTCCCAGCTGATTAACAGCACTAGAATGTAAAGTTCATTTTCACTGAATACCAGGTTTTGTCTTCTCCCATACAGGAAAATAACTTCAATTTATAATTTAAGACAAAGTGAACATTATTGTCATAAGGTGTTTGTGTCTCAATCTTTATTGAATGCTCTCAAATTTGAGTTTGTTCCCTTTTATTTTCAGCAGTTTTCAAAGAATGCTTTACTTTTTTTTTTTTTTTTTTGGCTCGGAATACTTAACTGTTCAATAACATGCCGGTAATCTAGTTAGAAAATTTTACAGTCCTGAGGGTGGAAGAAATGAATGCTTGTTGTTGCAAGGCATGGGGGTAGATGTTCGATTAGATAGTTTTCATTGACTTAGAGTTTAGTTTAATATCGGAACTTGGTTTGAACCACAGTGCAGGTGACAATCTGAGCCTCCTACCCTTTACTTCAGAAAGACAGTCTTCCTCGGAATCTTGATTGTATCTGGACAGTTACCCAGCTGACAACCAACTATTTCATTTTTGTTACTTTTTTGAAAGTACTTCATATGCATGAAGTGTACAGAAAATTAAGCACTTACTATAATGAAGAAAATATACTGGCTTCAACTAAACTCATAAAGTGGCAAGCATGAGCAAAAAAGAAAGAGAAGAAACAAAATGTGTTTTTTTTAACATAAAAATCTATACTTTCAAGCATTTTGCATTTTTCTTTAGGCCGTATAAACCTCGTTATCTCTAACTGTCTAAAGAAAAACACTTAAGTCATTTGTAATTTTGTTTTAGATTTTGGACTTCAGGGTTTCAATTCATGTTCTAGTGATATAGGTGCTGCTTAATGGGGCTTTTAAAGAAAGCATAATTAACTTATGAATATATAATTCATTCCAAGGCTATATTTTAGTTATGAAAAATTATTGAGCAAAATGCCGTACTTTTTTTCTTACAAAGTTGTGAACTTAATTCCTGTTAAGGGATAGAGTAAGTGAAAGAAAAAAAAACACACCAGTTTACTTTGGCTGAAACAGGTAAATAATAGTAAAGGTGAAATAATATATATATATCATTAAGATGATATTATCTGATATAAGCCTATTGGTTCAAAAGCTTGGTTTAGTTTAGATATTTCTCTGTTGATTTTTTTGTCTAGTTGATCTATTTGTGACAGTGGGGTATTGAGGTGTCCCATTACAGTTATATTAGCGCTTATTTTGTTTTTCATGTCCGTTAATGTTTGTTGTACATAGTTAAGTGTGCTGGTATTTGGTCCTTGTATAACTCTTCAAAGATTTCTGGAACATTCTAGAAGTTGATCGATTGTTCCTATTGTTACTGGTCAAAGAGGTGAGGGAAAATGATGAGTTCAGGGATTTGAATCCCCAGCTCAAGTGCCAGCTAAATAATTTGAGTATTTCTCTGAGTGCCTTGGAGGAAGCCCTCACCTCCTGCAGGTACAGGCTGGAGATTATTGTAAATTCGCATGCACAGTTCCATTTTGCAGCAGGCATGATTACCACACATCAGGATATATGACCTCTCTAGCCTTGTGTCACACTTTAATTCACAAAAATCTTTACTACTTTTCTTCCCACAAGATACTCTACTTGCCTATTACACTGATAGCATTTTGCTGACTGGACTTAAGGAGCAAAACATAGCAACTTTTCTAGACTTCTTGGTAAGGCATCTGTATGTCATAGTTTGGAAGTAATCGGACAAAACTTCAGGGGCCTTCCACTTCAGTGAAATTGCAAGCGGTCCATTTCAGTGGGAGCATGTCAAGATATCCTCTCTAAGACTAAGTTGTTTTTTCTGACACTTCTACAAGAACGACAACAACAACAACAATGTCAGATGGGCCTCTTTGGATTTGGGAGGACAAATTGCACAGTCGGATGTGCCCATCTCTCCTACTTACTGAGTGACTCCCAGTGTGAGCCGTGATGGACTTCACAACAAGGCGAAGGTCTGCGGCCATCTGTGCCACGGTGCAGGTTGTTTATTACTTTGGCTGGCAGAAATTCTGCTAGTCTTGGAAGTGCCACTGGCCCACAGGGATACTATCTTTCCTGGTTTGGGGGAGGCCTCTGTAGGTGAAATACAGTGCACATCCTTAGGATTTTGGTAGCATATAACTTTATATTCAGAGGCTCTTAGCTGGAGAAGAACCCTGCCTTAGGATGAATCGCACCTCGGGTCTTGCGCATATCTGATTTACAAGCTGTTTGTATGATATTTTGGGCTTTAGAGCTCAGAGTTGTTGCTGGACTAAGGTAAAGCTTGGGGGGTTGTTGTCACTGAATGTATGTATTCTTGTGAGAATGACTTGAAGTTTAGGAAGCTGGTTGTGTAGTATTACAGTGTGAGCGTTTGTTTCCCCCTCTTCATATTTGGAGCCTATAGCCCCAGTGTGATGGTATTAGGAGTTAGAGATTTTGAGGTTTTAAAAAATTATTTCGTGTAAAATTAATTGTATTAATTGGATTATACATGTTATAAAATATACATATATATAAAAACACAATATAATATACATTGCTTTTCTTCCGTTTCATTTTTCAGTCCCATATTCATTATAATATTCTTCATTTTGCCGACTTGAGCCAATACAGAGCAATTTAAATATCCGCCTGAGAATGGGAGTATTTGTTCAGCCTAATGCTGGTTGACTTTTTATTTTCTTCTTTTCTTTGCTTTTCTCTCTCTCTTTCTCTCTCTCTCTTTCTTCCTTCCTTCCTTTCTTTCTTTCTTTCTTTCTTTCTTTCTTTCTTTCTTTCTTTCTTTTGTTGCAAGCTGCTCAAGCCAGCTTGTGCCAACTCACGCAGGACACAATATTAGAATTTTTCTTATGTCTTATAGACAGACACAAAGTCTTGAACAATTACCAACTAAGACATGGAGATATTCCAAGCCTATAATACCCCGTAGAGCCTGCTTTTAATATGATAATCTTCCAATATCTTTATGTTGCTCTTCTTTTCTCTATTCCAAAAGCCAAATTACTGAGAAGTGGAACATTTGGGCCAGTATATATAAGGCTCTGATACATCCCTACGGTCAGAGACTAGGGACTTGAAGTGGAGGGGTATTGACTGGCCTAACTCTGGGTATTTTCTGCTTCCGGGAAGGAATTAGTAAATGATTGGGCCAAGCACTAAGTTATCTAGTTCATACATATTACCTTATTTAATCTTCAGAACTCCTTGAAATGGGAGTAATGTCATGTCAATTTCACAGATGAGTAGAAAGCTGAAGTTTAGAATGATTAAATTACATTTGGAAGATAATGTAGCTAATAATAGTAGAACTTGACTTGAAAACCATATCTTGTTGGTGTAAAAGTATGTCCCTAACCACTACTCCATGCTATGAGTAGAAATTATTTCAAATGTTCTGCCATCTTTGCTCTGTTCCCCTTCCTCCCTCCCTTTAAAGGTGTGGTTGGCGGTAGATTTTGAAGAAAAACATCATGTTAAAAAACTGCGTGCATTTCTAGTTTAATCTAAGCACACCTTCATGCATTAAATAAATGGAAGTTGTTTTATAGAATGGGAATTATATTTTAGTCTAAGAACTCTTTCAAAGGCTTAAGGAACACACAAACATAAAAACAGTAAAAACCCCCAATATTTTTATTGTGCTAAAGTTCACCTAATTTTTTTAAGACGTACACTTTAAAACCAAAGATTAGATTCTAATACTCCATCTGCAGAACAGTCTTGGCACAAGATAAGGAATAGAGATGTACCCTCTCCTATACTTTTTCTGTCTTGATGCCTGATTATCTGCCATTTATTTAAACAAACAATTCATGTAGAAGTTGAAAGAGACATTATCTAGTGTCCATGTTACCTGATTTATCAATAGTTAGCATTACCACCAAACTATATTTGCTGAATAATTCATAGCCTTTACAAGCCTGATAGTAGGTGAGTGGCTAAGGAAAAATGTAAAATGTTACTTTACTACATCTATAAAACTAGAATTCTGACCCATTTGACAGACCAGAAATTATGCAACCAGGCGTTTAATTATTTCCTTATTTTATGCATTTTTAAAATTCATTTAACTCATTCAACATCTAGGTGCAGTTTTATTTTGATTTATATACTGGTAGCAGGCAGGATTCTATCCTCCACTACTGCAGGGTGGGGGGACTATAATAGCCCTCTTCCTGTGTGCAAGTACTGGTTCCAGCTCATTCGCCACATGCTACCACTTTGGAAAAATGATGAATGGTTTATTTAGAATTTAATAAAGATGGTAGAATATTTTTAGATAGGACCTCAGTGTCCTTGCTATTGCCTTACCTTCTTGATGTTATTAGATGGAATTTGAGACTAAAAAAAAATGATTGTAGTAGAACTCATTAGTGTTGTATCTGCAAAGAGTTCTTAATGTTTATTTAATCCAACTCTTAGTTTATGAAGTGTCCCCTTGGATTTGCATAGGTTACTTACTGTTATATGTCTTGCGCATTTCTCTTCATTATATAGGAACACAAATAACAATCCTACTTATGCATAGCCTAAATTAAATCATGGAGGAAGTGCGTGTGTCTGTGTGTGTGTGTGTGTGTGTGTATGTGTGTAAATAAGCTTTGAAAATTCTAAAAACCCACAAGGCAATAACAACACTATAGGTTTTTTTTTTCTTCCATTTTCACACTTAAAGAGAAATTTGTTCCATCTGGAGTGTCAAATTATTTTTAATTCCATTCCATTGAGAACATTCACCTGACTTTTCTCACCTCTTCATCTTGTCCTTTTATGGGGATTAAGATCTGAAAACAACCAAGTAGGATGTGGGTTGTGTGACATTTGTAGAGAAACTTGAGTGAGACACACTTCTATATATAAAGTGAAAATTCTTTGGCCTGATTAAAGAAAAAGTGAATCTATCCAAAGATGAGTGGAAATTTTTTTTAAGGAACATCAGATGCCAGATTAATTTGTTAGGGTCTAGTTTAGGATAAAAGAAACCCACAAGAAAATATTAAAGACAAGGACAGCCTTTAACATACTCAAATTTTCACTTAAGCCTTCTTAGTTCATCTTGTCCTACTGTAACAGAATAACTGAAGCTGAGAACCTTATCATAAAGAGCATTTATTGGCTCACAGTTCTGGAGGCCTGGAAGTCCACGATCGAGGGGCCAGGGTGTGGAAAAGGTTGTTTCGTCATTGCATGGCAGAAGGCAGAAGGGCAAAAACACAAGAGAGAACTGAACTTGCTATTTGATGACTATTCCTTCTGTATGTGAAGGCAGAACCCTCTAGAAATACATGGCTTCCATTAGACCCTACCTCCAAATGCTGTCGCCTGTAGATTAAGTTGCTAATACCTGATTTTCTGGAGGACACATTTAAACCACAGCAGTTTCTCTGCTCATTCTGCCCTTCCATAATGTATTCTATTATTGTATTGATATAGTCTAAATTCTCATTTACTGTGCTATTTTAGGAAATTGTAGAGAACAGAATAACTTATAGTAACATTTCTCAATGTCTGTTCCACAAAATCACTACTCTCATGGTGTAGCTCTTCTAGCAGGGGGAACATCACAATCAGATGTCCTTAAGAAATAAGGCGCACAATGTCCCTACTTAGTGGGTAATCAAAATTTAGTTTGTGCCAAAATTATTGGATCATGGAGATAAATTTGCCAGAAATCAAAAGAAATGAAATCAATTCATGGTACATAGTAGGCAGAGCTTTGTTAAATCTCTAACCTTGGCTAGATAGAGAGTATGTAAGAAGTAATAAGGTGGGCCCTGGGTGTATGACCAAAAAAAAAGATACTTCTGTGAATGGATTTTAATGCTTTCTGTTTCTCACATCTCTATTTTGGAGAATGATAGACTTGCTTCCCTTGCAATGGAAAATTTATAATGTAATAATAATGATCTATAGCCAAACAATTCCCATTACATTTAGTTAATGAAACACATTGCTCTTGAAGGGTAAAGTGGTCTCTCGAATAGGTGTCACTGTGGAGCCAACTTCAGTGTTCTTGGAGTGTACACACATACACACACACACACACACACACACACACACACACACACATCCTCAGTGCAACAGTCTGCAGCCTTTAGGAGGTGATTAGGCCATGACAGGTCTGTGGTTAGGAATTGATTACTCCCTTATAAAGGACTTGAGAAGGTGAGTTCACCCCTTCTTTTTTGCCATGTGAAGACACAGGGTTTGTGCCTTCTGGAAGATACAGTAACAGAGAATCATCTTGGAAGCAAGATTCATCCTCACTAGATACCAAACATACCAACACCTTGATCCTGGAACATCTGGCTTTGAGAACCATGAGAAGAAAATTTATGTTATTTATAAATTACCCACTGGTAGGTGTTTTGTTGTAGTTGTACAAATGGATTAAGATATTCATAAATTTAAAAATACTGTAGCTTCCAAGTAAAATATTGAATATTTAGATCTATATCTATATATCATTTATATTTTATTTCTACAGGATAAATTCTCAGTATTGCATTGATAGTTGGATCAAAGGAGGTGTACATATTAAAATATTTCTAGTTACACACTTATAATTACCCAAAACAAGCTGTAATTATTTACATTACCACTGACAGTGTTTAAAATATTGTATCAGGCCACTTTGAGCTGGATGTTAACAGAGTTCCAATTTTAATGTATTTTCATATGAATGAAATTCGTAATTTTCCATACCTAGAAAACAGAGGAAAAATAAAGCCTTCTTCTCCATAATAATACAAATATTTACATAAGTAGCTTAGTCCTACACTATGTAGGATTGAGATTAATAGTGTCTTTGCTTCAATAGTGTTTGTGACTGTGTGTTTTCGTATTATTTTCTTTCTTTTTTCCTGAGAAAGTGGGAAGATAGCAGGTCAGGGACGTAGGCAGTTATCAAATTCTCAGTCTCGGCTTACTGGACATACTCTGTGTGTGTGTGTGTGTGTGTGTGTGTGTGTGTGTGTATGTGTGTGTGTTGTGAGGAAGAATTATGAGACAGGAGGCTGGTTTTCACATAAATGATGATGAGACATTGAATTATTCTGAAAACCTTGGGTAACTGAATAAGTTAACTCAATTTACCTCATAGTCTGCAAATAAACACATTTGTTTCTCAGGGGGAAAATATCTCTACTTAAAATTATTTCAAAGAGACAGCCAGTTGGGAAACGTTTATTTTTGCAACAATCTTCCTTAATGGATGTGATAGTTAACTGATTGTGTCTGCTTCAGTAAGAAATGCCCAACTAAATTGGATCAGCGTTGTTCTGGACGTGACTGAGGAGATTTACTGAAGGTGGAAGACCCACCCTAGGAAGACTGGTTGCCTGAATGGTGTTAAAGGGAAAGGAAGGAGGCCTTGCTTCCATTTCTTTCAAGGAGCTCCATTCTTCACCTTCACCTTGGACATTGTCTCCTGGCTTCCAGCACAGACTTTAGCCTCCAGCACACAGCCTTCAGCCTTCCATCGCAGGCCCTTCAGCATCCGGATTCAGACTTGTGTAGGACACCACTGTGAGCCCCGGGCCTTGGAATGGACCCTTTGGATCCCCATCGCACAGACAGCCCTTTTGCACTCTTCCACACCTCACTCTGTGGGCAGCTAATTTAAGCCAACCTTGTAAATTCTTATACACTTATATGTCTTGCATTAAATCCGTTCTCTAGTGAGCACTGCCTGATACAATGGACTTTAGAAAGAAGTCCCGGACAAAGCATACTGGCCATCTGTGGAACAAATCTCAATGAGACATACTAGTTTTTCAGAAAAGGTGACATAAAATTAACAAAAAAGAAATTTTGGATACCAAGTCTTGCCTTTAGCAACAGTTCAATAGTTCACATGATACCTGTCATATCTTCCTTCTTTGGCAGATGCGGAGCTTTGATTTGGAAATTCTAGCTATTTCAAAACCTTGTACACCAGCCAAAGGCCTTGTTTAGACAACAGGGTGTAAACTTCAGTGAAGTGAAATTCTTTGCAATAAATTTCTAGTAACCCCTTGTCAAAGCCAACACAAAATAATTAAAGGTAGAAAAGAGAGCAGATGGCACTATTCTCGCCTTTAGAGATTATATCACTCAATTAATATGAAGCAAAAGGAAAAATGCGCTATAACTTTTTGGTAATAAGGATATTTGCATATAAATATTCTTGTAATCATAGTTTGTCCACGATGAAACAATATATAATTACAATTTACAATGCTATTTCAGAGTTTTAGTAGATACTGGATATCTTGTCCTGTAAAAGACGGATATTACTAAATTTTTTGTCTTCAGTGATACATTTTCCTATGTATCTAATCCAAGTTTCTCATTTCCTCTCCATACCAATTTTTATTTGATGGTAATTGTTGCTAAAGGGAAACATTAGAAAGAAAAGTTTAAATCAGAGGTTGCCTCACTAAAGTGAGCCTGCCATAATTATGGGTACATCATGAAAGAAATGGGAGTAGTGTGATTAAAAAAAAAAAAATCAGAGCTGGGTGTGGTGGCACACACTTGCAATCCCAGCACTTGCGAGGCCAAGGCAGGACTTTTGCCATGAGTTAGGGGCTAACCTGGGCTACATAGTGAGTTCCAGGCCCACCTGAATTACATAGCAAGACCCTCTCTCAAAAAACTTAAAAAAAAAAAACTGAATTCTTTTTCATTGTATTTTTAGGTATATGTTCGGAAAATACACAGTGCATATAAGTACTGACAAATATTTAATCAAGGAAAACCAACAGCAGCGTCTAAATGACTGTTGTGTATTCTGACCACATTTCCTCTATTTGTGTGGTTGACTTTTCCTTACATATTAGGGAAAAAAGAAAGTCAGCCACATCTCACAAGTTGATATGTTCCTTCTGCTGAAGAAAATTGTTCTCTTAGTATTAGAATCTTGTTGAACGGCACTAACAATGACAAAAGAGGAACAAGCAAGGGAAAAAACAGTCACTTTTTCTTTGAAGTTATACTGCTATGGAAGCCAATTTTCTCTTCAAAAAAATGTTTTTGCTATAAAGCAATAACTGTTATTAAAATGAAGCATGCTAGCAATAGATGAATACTTTTCTATCTGAGGAGCTCTATGGCTTTTCATCTGTAGTAGTTTTAGGGAAATGGAGAGAAATTTAAATTTGAATTAATCAAACTCATGTCTTGACAGGGATGAAATCCAGTCTTCAAAATGCTAATAATGAGTTATGCATTTATCAACTCCAATGTTTCTTTACAAAAAGTCTTCCTTGACTAGTTAAATTTGATCCCATTTCTATGAATTTTATCTATTTTTCTTTCTAATTTTCATAGAATTTATCACTAATGGAAACAGTCTTATTGTTAATTTTTCTTATTATGCTAAGGTCAACTTTCCTAAGTAGAATATAATTTATCAAACAAAGATTTAATTAGTCTTCTTTTAAATTTCTATACCAAGGAGTTCTCCATTCAATAAATATTTTACATGAGTTAATAAAGAACAAAATGATTGACTAATGAAATTGAATAGAAGTTGTCTCAGTGTCTCTAAACACCTATCAAATTAGTTTTGCGTGTATGTCATGGTGTCTTGAAGACCAAACAGCAAAGTCATTGAGATGTCTAGCTTTGGATCCAGAGGCCTGTGCTAAACAGTGCTTTAACACTAGTTCTCAGAATCCTGACTAGTCATGTGAATCATCTTGGGTTTCTCTTCTTATTTGCAGCAAAGTGAACAAACAAACAAGTAACAGTAAAAGGAGAGTTGGAGTTGGGGAGGTAGCATAATGTGAAGGCTCTGGGTTCAATTCTTGGAAGCACCAGAAAAAAAAAGGCAATAGCAAGTGTTAGCAGTGTGCTGCTAATTTCATTTTTAACAAGTTAATACTGCCACTTGGGAAGATGATTGCCCAATGTCTAAGAAAGCTGAACATATGTCTACTCCATGACATAGCAAGAGTACTACTGGGTATATATACAGCAGAAATTACTCTTAGGTTCACACACACACACACACACACACACACACCCCAATTTCAAGGAAGGATACTTGTTCTACAACAGATTGCATAGAGATTTAATTAGATTTAACACAAATGTACATTAATAGAGAAGCGAGTAAATATGCGTATTTTTATTGTCAACAAATTGAACAAATTATCGCTAAAAATGTTATAATTTCATTAACATTGCATATGGCAAAAGAAGAAATACACAAAAATGAACATATTGTATCTTTACATTAACATGGGTTTCATAAAAGAGCAAAACTACAGTATTTCCGTAGAGGTCAGAGAAATAATTCTCCTTCTATGGGAATACAGATTAAATGTGGACTGATATAAGATTATGTATGTTTATATGGTTTATTCTTACCTACTGGGGTCTGTTAAAATGTTTGGAATCTTGATCAGGGTAGTGGTTGCTGTTATCTATTCATTTTAAAATTTATAGAGTATGTATGTATCTTATATGCACATTAAGGTACATTATTAAATTAGGTTATATAAATATCTATATATCTTAATTTGAGATATATATATATGCATATGACCTTAGTTTAAAGGTATTATTATATCTTAACTTTAAAAAATTAAGAAAAGCAGGTAATAATACGCATTGCAGTGTAGGTAAGCAGTGGAAATGGTACAGTACTGATAAAAACTGACACTGAAATAAACGTATATATATATCAATGTCAGCAGACAGAGAGTGTTGGGAATGATTCTTTCTATACGTAGATCTTTACATTCATCTTTGATAAATGATTTCTTTAGTAGAGATAGCAGGGAAGACTTAGAAGTGTAATAGTAAATGTTTGGCCAAATAATCAAATCCCTTATTTGGAGTTCTGGAATCCGAATGTGAGGATTCTCACTGCAGTTCTGCTTGACTATGGGTGAACGCCTTTCCCAACCTGCCATTTGTCTGTATCTGATAAATGGGGATAAAAGAGGTTTTTTTCTTCATAAGAACCATTGGAAATTTTGTTTAGTTAAGGCATAGGAAATATTTGACACGTAGGAACGTTTCATAAATAGTAGCTCAAGTTATATTTTGCTAGAGATCACAATTATCAATGTTTGATTGAGAGAATAATCTGTTACTTGAATTCTTATGCTTATATCCTTCTCTGAACAGTTAAAGTAAATAGAAAACTTTCTTCTGAAGTAATTTTTTACTTTTAGCTTATCAAATAACAGGAAAGGAGCATTTTCGATAGCCACAAATATATCTTCCTTCAAAGAATGCTTATTTTTGATTTTATGAAAGTTGATGTATTTTCGTTAGGGATGTATGGTTTGCAAGTTATTTTATTTTGGTTAAAAAAAAGTAGTAGGTTTTTTTTACTGCAAGTCAAAATTACATGTTCTGTGTCTTGGCAATTCCTGTTTTAGTTAATTATCATGTGCATGTTAATAAACAGAGAGGTAGACAAATAACTACATATAAAATAATAATTGAAACAAATTTTACAATGGCAGAAACATAAATATGCAAAAATATGAAACAGGTTAAGTAATTAAGCATGTAATTACTTATGTAATTAAACATGTGGCAGCTAAAAACAATTTGGACGAAATTATTTTAATATTAATTAAATTGATTAGCTAAATATAACTAAGAAAGGAAAAACCTGGTCACAAAAAATTTGCAATATGCTTACATATATAATCATAATTATATTAAACATAGAAATCATATATACACATATAACTTGTATATATGCATATACATGTGAAAGTGAAAACACCAAAACATAAATGGTGTCTTACTAGTAATTGTTTAAAATTGTTTCTGTACTTCTCTTACTCTTCCTACCTAAACTTTCTACAATGAGCATGTGTTACTCTTTAAAATTTGAAACCCACATGCAAAAAAACAAAACAAACAAACAAACAAACAGAAACAACCAAAATCAATGAAGTAACGCTTTCCTTTGGAAACACTTGATGTGATCAGGTTTCAGAAGATTCCAGGAAACAAGAAATGACAGCCACAAATTTAAATATTTATCCTTATCTATTAACACATTGAATTGACACTTAGATCTGGGCTAAATAAAATGCTGCAAAGAATTTTCATATAGCACGTTCATCTCCTTGAGGACATTCTCAAACCTATTGAACCTTGAGGCAGTCATGTCAGAGTGTAGTCACCCTACATTAATTTAGACCTGTTCAAATAGATGACTACTAAATTTAGAATATTTCTTTGAGGAAGACACAGTGACAGCCTAAATGATGTTTGATCTCTCCTGAGAAAATCCTAGGCACAAGGAGCCATCTGGTAGCTGTGTATACATGTGTTGATGCATAAAAATTCATTTTGTCCTTTTGAGAATAATAATGTGATCACAAAATTAGAAGTTTTGAACGGTATGTATCATGCATACTGATTTTACACCAGATATTCTTACCAATTTTTCTGGAAGAAAAGGCAATAGGCTACAGTATATATTTAACAACATTCTATTTGATCATGATAGTACAACTGAATGAAATTTACATATATATTAGTTAAAAATATTAAATGGACTCTTGTATGGGTGGCTGCACAATCCAAGTATGGCTAACTGAAACTGGCACTGTTTATAGTAAGGTGATAAAGAGTCATATATGCCTTTTGCAAGTCTTTTCTATAGAAAAATTTTAAAAATGATGCACTTTGTGCAGAGACAATTTAGATGGAATTTTGCCTTTTAAAGCAAAAGTTTTGGGATGTCCCTTTACAATTTCTCGTATTTAGAAAAAAATACGAGACACACACACACACACACACACTCACTCTCACATGCTTGAAACAGATAATACATTATAAGAATCAATAGGAAGGCAAGTGAGGTACTTAAACGTTAGAGTATAGCTATGGCTGTATCCTCTATCTATCTAAATTATCTTTTGTGGGTCTACTTCTATGTGTGAGCTCTAATACAAATGAATTAATACATAATCTGATTGAAGAAAGCTACAGCCTCCTTGACACTTTTGGATATTTTTTAGAGCTAAGACTTTAATTACAAGAATATGTAGCAAATTTTTGCAAAAGATTCTTTAGCTAGAGCTATAGAATGTAACCTTGAGCCAAAAAACTCATTTATTTGAACAATAGTTGTAGAAACGACAATGTATTGAAAATAATTTTCTTCTGCCAAATCAAATTTAAGTTTTCCTCCTTTTTCCCATTATTACTGTTAAATTATGTAACTATTTGTGTTTAATTGAAAATTTTGTACTAGTATTGAAAAAGAAACAAGTAAAACATTAGTAACTTGTTTTTTAAGCTTTGGAGATCTGAAAATATAGGAAAGATTTATATTTACTGGTAGTCTGATGACATTTGCTTATCTTAAGATTTGGTTTTCTTGGCCTTTCAGTTTTCCAGAACATAAAAGAATTGGCAGGCAGCTCTTAAGATACCCCTCAGTGTTTCCTGCCTTCCTGTATATAATCCTGTTTTCTGGGGCGTGGGGGAGGCTGCTGAATTTAGGGATTCTATGACAGCAAAAAAGTGGTAACAAATGTGAGAGAATATTTCATCCAACACTGAGTTCCCAAATACATTTGCAGCACACATAACTCTTATACCTGGAGAGTCGCCTCATCAGCAAGCACTAGGACCAGTCTGTACCTGCCTCTCTTATTTCCTCTTTATCACCTTCCTTCAGTTTCTGTAAGTCTAGGACAATGTTTCACTCTACAAGAAAGGAGACTGGCTTCCTCTTCTGTCTACTTGCATTAACAAAGTTTAAAGGCAGCAGGACTGAACAGACAACCAGCCCGTCCTTTTGGGGTCTGCCTCCATCATCCCGTCCTGTCTCCCACCCTGCAAATTTAAGCCTTGAATGTAAGACACAAAAAGAACATCCTGAAAAAGACTCCTTCACCAGCTCACAAGATGGCATAACACTAGATTCCTATAACTGCACACACACACAAACACACACACACACTCACTCTCACATGCTTGAAACAGATAATACATTATAAGAATCAATAGGAAGGCAAGTGAGGTACTTAAATGTTAGAGTATAGCTATGGCTGTATCCTCTATCTATCTAAATTATCTTTTGTGGGTCTACTTCTATGTGTGAGCTCTAATACAAATGAATTAATACATAATCTGATTAATTTCATAAAGTATGAAAAAGAAAAAAGTAAAAAGTCCATAGGAAAAGAAACTCATGAAACTAATGAAATAAATAAAAGAGAAAAACTACAGAGTTGCAGGTATTAAATATATAACAAAATACAAATAATCGTATTGCATAAATTTTGAATTTAAAGATATAGACACTATTTTAAATATCAGTTAGCAAACCTTACTCAAAAAACAGTTTACCTAAATTATCATACAAACCTGTGATAGGATCAATTCCATAGTGTAACATATTTCCAGTTAGAAAATTCCTGGTTCAAATGATTTTTATTAGTAACTTTTATGTTTTGAAACATTAACATTTTCCAGTTAAAGATAATTAGTCCCAGATAATATACGTTATGGTTTGTTCATAAAGCGTTCCCCAAGAAGGCTTATTACATTGAAGGCCGGATCCCCAATGCAAGAACGTTCAGAAGCAGGGCTTTTTGGAAGTGACTGGATTATGAGGGCGCTAACCTCATCAATGGGTCAATGTATGGCTGGATGGGCTATCTGGAGGTGGGGTGGCAGTCACTGGGACCTGATCTTGGGGACTATATCTTCTTCCTGTCCCCTTCCTGTCTGACTGTTAAACCTTCTGTGTCCTGTGTGACAATGTTATCAGGTAGTTCCTTTATTTTTATTTTTTATTTATTTATTTTTTTTGTGTGTGGTGCCGGGGATCGAACTCAGGCCCTTGTGCTTACAAGGCAAGCACTCTAATCACTGAGCTAAATCCCCAGCCCTCAGGTAGTTCCTTTAAAAATGGCTGACAAAAGTGTTTCAGGTCCTTCTTGTCTCAAACAAAGAAATGGATGAGACAAGCCAAGAGCAGTGCCAAAAGTTTATTTTAGAGGTGAGGCCTAATGGGTTAAGAGAAGAACAAAAGAAAGGGTAAAAGCAAAAATAAACATGAACCCTGCATCTAGAAGATGCAAGGTGGGCTGTTATGGAGAATCATGATACTGAGCTCTTTATGGCCTCTGATCTTCTTCCTGCTGTCCTCATTTCATGGGAGCTTGCAAGAAGTTCTACATATGGGGTCCTGTCCTTGTCCTGGTATCTTGTAACTGGCAGGTCCTGTCCACTTCCTCAGACATCAGCCATGCCCCACCTCCTGTATCAGCATTAAGTGAGCCACTTTGCTCCACTACACATACCTGGCCATGGTGTTCTGCCTCACTATGGGCCTAGGAAGCAAAGGAGCCAAATGACCATGGGCTGGAACCTCCATAGCCCTTAGCCTTTCCATCTTTAAGCTGTTTAGGTCACAGGGACAAAGTAACATAATCTAAAAAGAAGGAAAACCTCCAGCATATTTTATGAAATTAGCCTATTCCTGATACAAAATGCCAGAATAAGACAGCATTGAAGAGGAAAAAAATTCCCACTTGCCCTCCATATTCATTCCAAATTCCTTTATGAATGTGTCGATCAGTTTTACATTGCTGTAACAAAATACCTGTGAAAATAAACTTATAAGAAAGAAAGGTTTAATTGGCTCAAGGTTGCAGAGTTTTCAATCAATGGTTACTTGGCTCTATTGCTTTGGATCTGTGGAGGACAATACATCATAGTGGGAGAATGTGGCAGAGGAGACCTATTCACCTTATGGGAGCTGAGAAGCAGAGAAAGCATGGGACTGGGATACCAATGTCCCTTTCAGTGTTTTGAGGACTTAATTCCCTTCCCATAGGGCCCATCTCATAAAGATTCCCTCACTTTCAGTAGTGCCTCAGGTTTGGAACAAAGCCTTCAACGTGTGAAACTTGAGGGACACTTCATCTCTAAATGATAGGACAACATCAATGTAACAAAATAATAGCAAACAAAAACTAATTTATGATGGATAATACTGAAATTATAGGCATCGCAAAGGTAAAAGATGTAGCTTAATATTAGAATATCAATTCACGTAATTCCCTGAATTAAAACATGAAAATAGAAAATCCTCTGATGTTAATAGATTTTAAAAGATGAATCGACAGAGTTCAAAGCATTTCATGATTTATTTTAGAAAGTAAACTAGGAAAATCCTGGTCCTTTTCTCTTCTTAATCTCTCTTTTGTTTTAGGGGTCTTAGCTGTGAATCCAGTGACAGATGAGAAGAGATTTCTTTACTCTTCAACAATAACAGAAAGATCTGATCTCTCATCTTGTGAGATGAAAGATAACAGACACAATTAGGTTTGTTTGGCATTCTCCACAATTTAATTAACACCAAGCTATTATGATATTTCCTTTGTCTATCAAATCGGGAAGAAAAAAATCCTGACAAATTAAGGATAAATTTAGCCTTCCAAAGTTAACTAAATATCAGTAAAACATGTTAACATATTTTCAGTGCTAATGTACCATTCAAGTTTAAAAGTATTCATGTCCAAAACAAAGACTCAGAGAACAACTGACAAGAAAATTATTATGCTTATGAATTTCAAGGACTCTGGCAAATACAAACACTTTTATCATATAAATCGAAAGACCCTGAAGTCTACTGTCCTGCCAGAAATATGATCAAAAATAACATAAAATGTAGTTAGAAGTTCATGTAGATTCGTAGAACCTATGTTAAAATAAATCAAAATGTTCTGTTACTTTGAAATATTCTTGTTTGCATTTATTTTGCAAAATGACTTTCAAAGAAAAAGGCAAACTCAGAAAAAAATACTATAATATCATTTATCCATAAACTAACACAATAAGTATTATATCATCATTCAGAACAGTTTGTCATTGGTATCTTCCTGACTGATTGGTATTTTCCTATTTTGAATAATCTAAGCTTGTTTGGTATTAGTAAGCACTTTGACCTGCTCAGGCAGCCATAAACAAATACCATAGACTGGCCAACCTGGGCATCAGAAATTCATTTTCTCACAGTTTTGGAGGCTGGAAATCCTACATCAAGATCTGGCAAGTTTACTTTATGGAGAGGGTTATCATCCTAACCTGCATATGGCTCATATTTTTGTCATATAATGACGGTTCTCTGGTGTCTTTTTTTTTTTTTAAATAGGAACACTATTCCTATCAGATCAGGACCACTTTTTGAGCTGATTTAGTGTTCACTACTTCATTCAAGACTCCCTCTCAAAATGTAGCCTCAATAGGGTTAGATCTTCAATATATGAATTAAGGGGGCAGAAGTGGTAGGGTTCACTGTATAAAACTAAAGGTTCTTTCTTCATTTAAAATTTAAATGAACTGTACAAATAAAAGATGACTAAAGCTCTTGAACCAAGAAATTGCTGTTTACATCTTATAAACGATTATTACATGCTTGTCCCGAGGGAAGACAGGTGACACTTTTCTTTTGGGTTCACTTTTGTCAAAGAGTATTCTTTCCTTACTCTTTTAATGAGTACAATTTCATAAATCTATTAGGGAGAAAAAGTACATTTTCAACGACTATAAAAATGTAATTATAATTGAATCTCATTGTAGACCCTGGTTTAATTGATGGAATTGTAGTGTACTGGAGCTGGTCGGTCTTGTACATGAGGCTTTGCCAATCCATTTTTCCTTTCCCTCAAGCTAGTGAAATTGCATCAGTAAGGTTCTTAACTTCTCAGAAAACTGAGCATGCTCACCTTCAGGTAGAGACTTTAAAGTTGTAAGGGTCAGACATATAATGTGGATATTGCAATTGATATGACATAGAGACCTGAAATTTTTGTCTACCCTCTGTCACATAGAGTTTCAGAATTTCTGTTTTGCTGTAATTTCAATGAATTAAATTATAGTATAATGTAGAGCAAGGAGGCCTCATCACTGTTTAACATCTCAGCATGTAGATAGATTCTGTGATAACTTTCTGGGTTTTGGTGATAGTCTTTTTGTTAATTTTCACATTTCTTTTCATTGTTCAAAGTGAACAATTTAAGAATATATTTTCGTTCTTTTCATGTGGTTTGATTTCATATATTATAGTCTCACTGAAAGGAAAAGAAGAAAAAGAAGATAGGAAAAAAAAAGAATGAAAAATCAATCACTTTTTAAGAAACCTTTTTTCTTCCCAGATTTTAAACTATTTGGTAATTTTCAATTCAATTTTTAAGCTATGAAAAATGCCTTAGGTAACTTAGATTGCATCAACTAAGCCACTGACATTTTCAGATGACGTTTAGAATGCTCTCTAACTTGAATATTTAAAAATGAGCCATCAGTTTTCGTCCTGCTGTTGTTTCAGAGCTGCAATTAAACATGCCATATGTTGGCTAATCTGCAAATAATACATCTGTGATCTTTTGTGGAATATCCCTCCTCCATACTTCTATTCCAGGCTCCGTGTATTTCAGAAGTGTCTTGTGAGTTATAGTTACCTTTCTTCATATGGGCTGGAGATTTCAAAGCCTTCCATGTGTCACATACTGCTTGAACAAATTAGGTTCCTGGAAGAGAAGAGGAATCAGAGGATTTTTGTCATTTTTTACACCAAAGGGCAAAAATACGTCTCTGTTATGCGTGTACAACGCACTAAATTGCTCTCAAAAAGTGAATATAATGCATAGTTTTACACTCAAGAAATGTATAATTTGATAAATTTTATCTTTATGTTCATTCATATGTGTTTGTAATACATAATGATTACATTCATTACAAGATGTAGGTACATGTGCATAACACATCTTGGTTCCTTTTACATCCCTTTCCCTTCCGCGTCTTTCTGTCTCCTTCTTTGAAGACATACACAGCCACAAATTGTATAACTAGATCTATTGGAGAGAATTAAGGGGTAGATGAGATAAGAGAGTATGAAGGTGGCATCTTTGTTCTTCTCTCCTTCTGGCAAACCATCCCTTCCTTCCACTCATACTTTTCTGAACCATGGTTTCTCCTCTTGGAACCACACCCACGAGGAGACTTTCCTTTCCCTGTGTTCTTGCAGCCCTTGGCACCATTTCCTAGCACTATTGAATGGGTCATGGCTTTCTTTCAGGCTGGATTTAAAGAAGATTACAACACTGTCAACTTCTTGTCATCTCGCCTATAACAGTAGTTCTCAACTGTTTGTGTATGCCTCCCGAAGACATCTGATTGTGTCTGAAGACATTTTTCGTTGTTTCATCTCACAGGAAAGGATGTTCTTAGTATGTAGTTTGCAGAGTCCAGAAATATTGCTAAATAATCTACAATTCAAAAACAGCCCTCTCGTAACAAAAAATTATGTAATTATCTGTCCCCAAATGTCAGTAGTGCGGAGGTTGAAAATTCCTCCCTAGGACACAGCCTATAGTGAAACAACTTTGGATAGGTTTACCGTGGGCCATCATGACATGCTAGGGGGTGAATAAGAAATTTTATTTTCCATCGTCTAGAAATTAAGGATAAATGAAAAGACAACGGTATGCAAATGAGAGAGCAAATTCCCACAGCAATTTTCTTTGAAGTCTAAAAATGGCCATCACTTTGTTTTTTTTTTATCAGAACACAAAAATATCTATGAAGGAATACTCTTGTTCCTATGTATTATGATAAAATTATTTTTTGGCAAAAAACAAATCGTCCTAAAAAAAATTGTCCTAACATTTAATGCCTAAAAACACAAAGGTTTATATTTTTCACACTCTGTCAGCAAGCTGGACCTCTATGACTCAGAGTCTTCGATGAGATTGCAAACACACTCTCTGCAGCCAGAGGTGCAGGCATATCAAGACCCGAGTGTGTGAAGGATCTGCTTCCAAGATTGCTCATGGAATATAAAACTATTAACTTACTGGCTGCTTAACTGGCCGCCTCATATCCTGGCCATAAAGTATGTGCGGGCTACTCTTGATATTCCAGCTGGATTTCTCAGCACAAGTAAGCCAAAGAGAAGGAAGGAAGAAAAGATGAGAGAGAGGAGGAAACAGAGAGGAGGAGAGATCATAGTCTTCTACAACCTGATATCAGAAGTGTTATCACATCAACTCTGTTCATCAGAGTGGAAGAAAAGGAATAGTTTCTGCCCATACTCAGTGGAAAGACTACATAGGAGGATGATATCTAGGAGGTAGATCTCACTGGAAGGATGGCACTCTGCCTTTATTAGGACACTGAGGTTCAGTGTCAAGCCAGAATACATAAGAAGTTTCCACACTGTGCTTCCCAAACCAGTGTCCTCTTGTTTTGCTCCTCCATTCCAGCACCTGGCTTCCATTTTCAAGTTCGCTTTAAAATAACTGCAGCAATAATATGTGGCCAAAAGAAGATGGAAGATGTAAGGAAAAGGGGTCTTTCTAAAGCTGAATTTAGCTCCAAATGAGCTAGTTTTTCTGGTATTTTCCCTTACATTTTTCTGGCAATAACTAAATCTTGTGGCCATACCTAGCTGTAAAGGAGATGGGAAATATTCATTCTGTGCAGCAGCATGTTCAGATTTTTAAGAAATACTAGTATCAAAATGGAAGAAACCAGTAGATAGTCAAGTAGGAAGATGGCTGCCTTTGCTTCCCTGAATTATTAAAGTGATGCTTTTTCATTAAAAGATGTGTGGACAGCATAGAAAGTAGAATAATGATATAAAATGACATTAATGGCCTCATTTCCCCAAGATATGTACTTTGTAGTATTATTGTTCATTTTCTTCCCTTGCTTTCCACATATCCAAGTGGTTTGCTTCTTTTTAAATTCAAGGAGGAGCATTCAATGAGTTTGCAAAAATGGAGATAAAGGGAATGTTTTGTTAAAGTTAGAGCAGTTTTAAAGATTTAAATGGAGAACAAAAATGGTTAATAATGCCCTACAATAAAAGGTCTTAACAGTAAATAGGATTGCTTAAAGCAATCAACTTTAGGAATTTTCTCCCAACAGACATTTGAAAATTTCACCTAGAAATTTCAGTGGGAAACTTGGAATATTTTAAGGAAGGAAAAGACTAAAGTAAAGTTTGATGGTGTTAATCCAGTCACAAGATAATAGTAAGCTAAAGAGCAGAACATAGATTAAAATAAAGGGAAAGAATCAAGGCAAGTGACTTTCCGAAAGTAGGAAATGATGGAGTGTGGTATATTCTGAATAAATAGTTGGAGGCTGGGGATTTAGCTCAGTGATTAGAGTGCTTGCCTTGCAAGCACAAGGCCCTGAGTTTGATCCCCGGCACCACCAAAAAAAAAATAAATAAAAAATAAGTAAAAAATAAATAAATAAATAAATAGTTGGTTGTAAGATTTCTTATCATTCTTTTTGTGTGTCGATATAATAAAGGAATGGGTTAAAAGCAAGCAGTACCAAAAGACAGGGAAAGGTAGACCATAAATAATATTTAAGGTGATCCGAGGCTCTGAATGCTTTGAAGGATCTGATACAGAATCTTAGAACCCTATACAATGCTGTAATTCCACACTGGCAGTATCTAGAAAGTCACAGAGGCACAGGCAGTGGCCAGCACCATGGTCATAGACGTCCTAGGCATCTAGACAATGAGATTCGAAGGATCTGTATGGAAATGTGATTTGGAAAATGTCGATAATCCAGTGGTCATGAATGGCCAGGTATAGCCCCAGAACCATGTTTTTAGTAGACATGGGAAGTTTTTGGTTGTTTTTTCTTTAATACTCTTTGGGAAACATCTAGTGTCATAAGGAAGTCACTTACTCTCGGTAAGTGGCTAAAACACTTTGGCCAGTGGGACATTTGGTGTCACATACTGGTACAAGTAAGAATGAGAAAACAGAGTTTGTTGATATGTTCTTTGATTTATACAGAATACTGCCTACATATTTTGATGTTCTTTAAACTCCTAGCATTTCCTAAGAGTTATGTGGGTAAATTTTTCCCTTGCCAAATACCAGATGGCCAGGAATTATTTGTGGAATTAAGAATAATTGAGCAGATTACATTCTAATAGCTTTTGCCCCCACCTTCCAACTCAGAAGTCTTTCTAGGTTTTATTTTTTCCAACAAGGGACAGATTTTTAAAATGGTGGAAATTTGCCTGTCCTTGTTTAAACTCTAGACCTCAAATCATTCTGAAATCAAAATTTGAGCCTAGTTCCCAAGAAAGTCACTGAGCATCTGTCAGGTATGACAGAGTTCACCTCACAGTCATTTTAAAAACAAACACAAAGGTGTTTATTTATGTTTCCCTCATTTTTCCAAAATGGAAACTGTCCAGCTAGAGAGATGAAACAAATTTCTAAGGATGATTTGATTTCAAGCTGAGATCTATCTCATAGCTACAGACCACACCTCCCTAGGACAGGCCAGGATCATTAGGTATGGAAATAATGTCAGAGACTGTTCAAGCCAATAGCTTGAGATAGATGTGGCTGAGAGGGAACATGAGGGTCCTAAGAAGGAGAACTCTTGGCCTTTGCTGTCCCCTATCATTGCCTCTTTTTAATTCATCTATAGAAGTTGAAAGCTTTCAGTTTTTATTTAAGAGATTGGTAAGCGTTTTTGAAAATGTTTTATTACTGGCATCTATTGACTTCAGCAACTTCATATTAAAAAAAAGTGGTTGGAGTTCAGAGGAGAATATTATTCTTGGCAGAATCACAAACCAGAGAAGCAGAAATCAAAACTCAGCTCACCAAATCCAGGGTGCCTTCTCCTATACCATGGTGCGTGTACATTCTCGGATCTCAACCTGGCTGCCTCCTGAGGGTAAGAAAGGTCACTACTGAAAGAGGTGACTTGCAAGAAATGACCTAGGAAGCACAAAACACCAAACAAGGGGAAATTGGGCCTAAGAAGGGAAAGCTGAAACTGCAGGCAGATAAGGAAAGGTGAGGAGACTTCCTCAGAACTGTTTTGTTTTCAGCATACATTTTCAGAGGTTCTGCTTTTCTCTGGAAGCTGAGATACATTTTCAAAGAGAATTAATTGCACTCTTTTTGGAAGAAAAAACAGTAATTGCCTTGCCGTTTAATTGAATGAGGATAGATTAGTTTCCACCGATGTTTTATTTGTCTGCTGTTAGCAATGGAGACTCACTGAAATGGGCAGCCCAGGAGCAGAGGAAACCAGCTCAAGGGCCCAAGTTGCTGGGTGCCTACAATGTAAGTGCTGGTCTCATTTTCTCTTTTGTGGTTTCTTTCCACTGCCCTTTATTGTTAGTCCCTGTGCCTCTCAGATAACACCAGTAACCCCAAATGCTGAGATACTTTTTAAGAACGTTCCATGAAAACACTGGACTAGAAAATAAATGTAGTTGGGAAAAATCCCTTTTAACCCCACTGTACCTCCATTTTGTCATCTGTGGTTAGGGTGAAAGACAATAAGTTTATTTAAAGAGTATTTATTGATTAGAGAATATTGCTTCTTTCTCTCTGTAGATACTCCTGCCACGTGAAGGTGAGTTATTGTGGGGATTGGCTTCTCTCTGATCTTTACAAACTGATCCTCTGAAAAGGCAGAAGTACTTATCTGATTAGAATAATTGAGAAGAATAACATAGCCAGCCTTATAATAGCAGCCTGTTGACTCATGGTAAATCAGGAATTCTCATCTCACACTCTGGGGTGTATTTTTCTGCATCAGTTGTAACCCCGTCCTGTGTTACCTGAGACGTGGAGGAAGAATCACCCTAACTCTGGGATGAGATAGGTGACCCATTTGCTTCTCATGCTATCCTAAGGCACTAATGTTGGCAAGGCTCTGATCTACATCTGACCCCCTTTTTCTCATCCCTCCTTTTCTGAAACCCATGTGAGGCTGTGAAAGTGTGGCCTGTAGAGACCCTGACTCCTCCAATGTGTCAACCACTCTCCTTGACTTGGGGACACTGACAAATAGGGACTCTTAAAGTGGAACTTGCCTCTGATGGAGGAGAGATAGACAACAAAAGGCAATAATTGGATTGATAAGATAATTGTCTTATGTTATGAGACAGAGTAACTGACCAAGGAGGGCTCTTTCAGATTGCATACTAACGGACATTTGAGCTGGAGTCTGAATTGGGAAAAACAGACCCGTGAAAATTTCGGGGAAGAACATTCCAAGCAGTAGGCAGAGTAAACAAGATGATCTTGGCAAGTTCCAGGAATAAATAACAAAAGAGGGTAATACAACTAAATAAAGTGATAAGTGGGGAAAAGTGTAGAGAAATTAATAGGCAAAATCTGCCTGTTCAAATAAATAAAATGAGAGAAACCTTATTTAATAAAATATTACAGCATGCTAGCTTTTTCTTAGGTGGTGTTAGGAAGAGAGATATTCAGATCAGATATTTCCTTAATATACATTTTGAAAATTTGGAGGAATAAAGAGTTTGACTACTTAAAGAAGAATGAAATGTTTTTTTTATTCGTATACTTGGTTTTTCATGCCTAACATCTATTCTCCATTTTAATATCTTAATGTGAACATGCAAAAAATAAGTATTATGTGTCTAATATTGTGTCACCTCCCTGTGGAATATACACACGTGCACAAACACACAGTCAGAGAGAGGAAGAGAAAGTGAGAAAACAGCTGGAGGTGTGAAATGGATAGAAAACTGACAGCTGGAAGCCACAACAAGATCTGCTTTTAGGTCAGATCTGTACCACCAGTTGAGGTTTTGAATAATCCCTGTTGACTTTGTTTTCACGAGGTAAAAATGAAGAGCATCCTAACTCTTCCTCTCTTGTTACCAAAATAATTTAATTTCTTTCACTTCTATCTCTGAAACATTTCTAAAATTAACACCATTTTTAAAAATCTCCATTTTAACTAGACAAACACATTCTGATCTTCCTTCTAACTTTTTTCTATTTTACCTGTCTCGTCCTCCACTTTCGCAAATCTTGGAGAACTGATTGTAATGGTGCGAAGAAAATTAGCAAACAGAAATGATAAAGAGCTAGAATAAAATATGAACTCATGCATCTAATGAACAGCATAATGCTGCTGTGAATGTATTCATTCTAGGAAGAGTGGGCTTAAAAATTAGTAGCATAAACATACTTAAATTTTACAGTGTTGACAGGAGTGGGAGTCAGGGCATTGAGCTATTTAAAATAGCAAGCCATACATGGATGGCATGAGAATCATGTGTGGCTCACACAATTTTGTTTTATTAAATAAATTAGATTCCAATATTTATTTTTTTATTCCAATATTTAAATTTGAGGATATTTCGCACAAGATTTAAATATCCAGCTTGTTGGTAAAAATTTGAAGGTCTAGTGTAAATGGCAATGATTATTTGGCATTGTGCAGAAACTGTCCCAATTGGAGCAGATGTGCACACTTGTGATTTTGCTCATTTTACCCCACTCACTCCATAGATTTATATAACCTTCCTCACTCTTGTATTCAATGGAGTTTATGCACTTTGGACAAGAGAATGCAGGATGCTGTCCTTAAAATAGCAAAGCGATTATATTAGATGGTATTACATCAACATGACTTCTTGTTCTTGTTCATCTTACTGCCCTGCAGCCAAGCATAGATCCCTCATGTGCTTGTTTCCTCATCTGTGACATGAATCTAGTCATATTTGCCTAAATATCTTAATGTAGTTGAATGTGAGCTACAAAGCAATTTGGACATTACTGGTAAATACTTTTTGCTGAAGGAAATTTGACTGCATTTTCAGGTGGAGTGTTGACTTTCTATCCTTGAAAAAATTTGAAATCTGGAAAAAAAATTTTGAAATCCGAAGTCAAACCTGCCTTCAGCAATGCAGCAGTCATCTAAACACCCTTCCTTTGATAAAATCCTGATTTTTTTCCCACCTGAGAACAAACCCTTCCTACATAACAATCCATCTAGTTTATTTCTAGTGCCGCTGAATTAACTTGTGGTGCTAGGAGCGATCATGAGACTCAGACTTGACCAATTTAAAGAAATGTAACTCTGTCCTGTTGGTTGTCTTCTTAAAGAAAATCTATCAGTCTATATTTGCAAGACATAACACATATCTTCCTTGTGAGGGAATGACACATATACACATGGGATCTCGATCTTTCTTACCTCTGCCTCTCTCACCTCCTGCCCATCTTACCCATCTGCAGGTCACCCTCGCATCTCAACAAAGTCAGTCTCCCTGTATCCAATCATCTTTCTTTTATTTTGCTCTTTAAAATATTTACTTGGAGTTTTTCATATAAAAGAAACCTTTTGTAATGTTTAACCTTCTGTGTCTGATTTCTTTGACCTAGCATTATGGACTCAAGGTGAATCCATTTTGCTGTAAATAACTCAAATTTATCCTTCTTTAAGGCTGTGTGTGTTTATATATATATCTATATATCTATATAGATATAGATATAGATATACATATATATATACATATATATATATATATATATATATATATATATATATATATATATATCTCACATTGTCTTTATTCATACGTTGATGGACAGGTAGCCTGCATTTAAGATTTAGCCAATGTCATTTTTGCTGCTATAATCAAGGACATGCATGTATCACCTCAATATGATGTACCTGACTCTTCCAGGAAGATACCCAGAAAAGATACAGCTAAGTCAAATAAAATTTCTATTTTAATTTTCTGAGGACTCTCCATATTGGTTTCTGTGATGATTGTTCTAGTTTACATTCCCAAGAACAATATAAAGGGGTTCCTTTTACCCCCACAACCTCACCAGCACTTATTTCTTGAGTTCTTAATGATAACCATTCTTTCTAGAATACGGTGATATTTCAGTGCTGTTTTGATTTGCATTTCTGTAATGGTTAAAGATGCTGAACTATTTTTTCTTGTACCTATTGGTCATCTGTATGTGTCTATTCATTTCTGCAAGCCAATTTTTGATTAGGTGTTTCATTTTTGGAGGTCTTATTTTTCTTGAGTTCTTTATACCTTCTAAATATTAGTCCTCTGTCAGAGGAGTAGCTGGCAAAATTGTTTACATTCTGTTGGTTGTCTTCTTACACTGTTCGATGTTTCCTTTGCTTTGCAAAAGCTTTTAAAGTTGATGTAATCCCCTGTGTTGATTCTTCGTGTTATTTTTTGTGCAGCGAGGTTCTGTTCAGAAAGTCCTTACCTATGCCTATGTCTTCAAGAGTTTTACCTATTTTATCTTCCAGCAGATTTAGTGTTTCTGTTTTTATATCTAGATCTATGATCTACTTTGATTTCACTTCAATTCAGGGTGAGAGGTATGGGTCTATATTCATTTTTCTGCATGCTGATAACTGGTTTTAACAGCATCATTTGTTTAAAAGGCTCTCTTTTCTCCAGTATATGATTTTGGCTGCTTTGTTGAAGAGCAGGTGGCTGGATATGCCTGGATTTGTTTCTGCAGCCTGATTTCTGGTCCATGGATCTACGTGTCTGTTTTTGTGCTGCTACCATGCTGTTCTGTAGCTTTGTAATACAACTTGAAATTCGGGATTGTAATGCCTCCTGCTTTGCTCTTGTTGCCTAGAGTTGCTTTTGCTATCTTGGTTCTCTTCTGATTCCATGTACATTTTAGGATGTTTTTTCTAGTTTTAAGAGGAGTACTTTTGGTATTTTGTTTTTGATTGGACTAAATCTATGTATTATTTTGGGAAATATGACCATTTTAACAGTAACATTTCTGCCCATGCAGGAGCAAAGAATATTTTTCCCTTTGCTCTTAGCCTCTCGATCTGTTTTTTCAGAGTACTGTTGTTTTCATTATGGAGGTTTTTCACTTCCTTGGTTATGTTAATTCCTAGGTTTTGAATTTTGGCTGAAGCTCTTGTGAGTGATTCCTGGTATCTTTCTCAGTGGATTCATTGCAAGTGTATAGGAATGCTATTAATTTTTACCCATCAAAAATGTCTGAAAACTTTTAGAACTTTTTAAATCATTTGCTGAATTTATTAGTTATAAGAGTCTTTTGGTGCAGGTTTTGGAAGCTTTTCTTTCAAAGCTTTTATTTCATTCTATTGGCCAACTGCTCTAGCAGTTGAATATAGTATTGAATAGGCATGGTGAGAGTGGGTACCCTTGTCTTGTTTCTGACTTTAGAGGGAAAGTGTTCAGTTTTTCCACATTTAACATGATGGTGTCAGTGAGTTCGTCATAAATGGGCTTGATCATTTTGAGATAATGTTATCCTGCACCTATTTTTGTAGTGGTTTTTATGCTTTCTTTCCTAGGCATAGAGAGATTAGTCCTGGGAGGAGCAAACTGTCTAACAAGAACTAATGGTGTGCATAATATTGTCACGTTACTTTTGCTGAGCTAGTTAACAGGATCCGTTCTCTGTCTTGGCCTTTTGTCCTTGAAGTGGTGAGGATGTACCTTTGGACTGCCAGGGGCCACTTAGCAGAGAAGGCCTAAAGAAAGTCCATCTAGCAAAAGTCAAGCAAAGTCAGTCAAAAGCTATTAGGAGTAAGGAGAAAGGAGAGAGAGGGTAGAAAAGACCTCCTGATATTATTTACACATAGGTTAAGCTGTTACTGAGTCAAAGTTTTCCCATATATATTCCAGTATTAATCTTTCTCCCTCACTCTCCACTTTAATGGAATTTGTCTTTGCTAATTGTGAAATCAAACTGTTAATTATATCTGTGTTGATATCTATCTTTCTATCTCAATCTTATCTATATTTTCTAAGATTAGTTATTTCCATCTGTTAAACCGGTTCCCCTGGGAAGGAACTAAATTCCATTTGCTTCTGAATGTTTATGCCCAAAGATAAGATGTAGAACTTTTCGTGTAATTTTGCTATGTATTTCAAATATTGGAGAAGGGAGCAAGGTGTAGATATTAAAAAATGTAGGTCCTTCTAGGAATTTTCAGTGCTACTGATTCTGAGAAAACCATAAAATGACAAAGATGTCTGAAGATTGCTCAATCCTCCCTTCCTCACATTCAGGGTACTATATCACCAATCACCCTGCTTTTGGAAAATCTGCAAATAATTCAATATAAACTCTATATGAGGTGACATATAATTTTTATTAATATCATTAGCTATAGTAACATTATCCTGATTAATTATAAAAAGATCTTGATTCTTAAATAATGGGTTTTGAAACAGTGAGAGGTGAATTGTCATGATGTCTGCAAATTATGTTCAGGTTTTTCCTAGAACATATATATGTAATGCTACTTGAAAATGAATCCTCCATCAGAATCACTTCTCATGTGTAGTTCTGCAGTTTCACACGGGCTTAGGCGAAGGCCTGAAAATTACCATCATCCTCTTGCTCACTAATTTGTAAAATCAGTACATGTTTGCAGTACATGCATTTTATAGTCATCTGGGAAGTTGGGTATGTGTACATAGTGGAGCGTGGTTCTTCTTGTAGTCCACTTCCTTCCCCTTCCCTCCCTCCTCTACTTGCCCCTTCCCGTTTTCATGCTAGTTAATATTGTTAATCTTAGTTCATGTTTATGATATATAATTTCCACATTCACTGAGGTTATTAGGACCTTGTACATGGCATATCTTCACATTACCTGTCCCCTCCCCCACCCTTGGTCCCCTAGACCCCTTCCCATCTGTCTCATTTTTTCCTTCCTTTATTTATCTTTTAGTTTGCATTTTGCCTTGCTAGACAGTGCTCAAAGAACAAAACTAGAAATTTCGTATGACCCAGCTATCCCCTTTCTAGTTGTCTTCCCCAAAAAGCTTAAATCACTGTACTCCAGCAATACATGCAACCAGTGTTTATACCATAACTCCTGTAATAGCTAAATCCTGAAAACAGCCTGTATACCCATTAACAGATGATTAGATAAAGAAAATATGGTATCTGTATATAATGTAGTACTACTTGGCTATACAGACAGGTAGATCTGATACTTCTGTAGGAAAGTGGGTACCCCTTGGAAATATAATATTGAGTAAAATCAGACACACAAAATTGAATACAGTGTGGCATCTCTTATGTGGTTTTAAATGGCATAAGACATTAGATCAATAAGGCACATTCTCAGGCTATGATTTGACTTTATGAGACAAAGGTGATGACAAATATTTTACTAATTTTCAGCATTGCTCTCTATGAAAATGAAGCCAATATAAAAGAACATGCAGTGGAAAGGTAAAGAAAAACTGATGTCTGATAGAACTATTTGATTCGTGGGATCCCACCATGACTAAAATCTGTCCTATTTCATTTGTATAGATGAATACTTTTAAGTATTTGCTTCATCAAATTTGAGTTGGGTGGCATCACTTGCAGCTGGAGGGCTTTTCACCAGTACACTAGACCAACAATACGTTGGGCGTAGTCCTTTAGCCTTTGGTTTGCTGGTCCACTATGTAGTTCACAAATTACCCGTGTGAATGAATTAGTCTGCTTTGATCCAGCTACAATACAAACCCTCTAAGAGTGTGCACAATCCATATCTTATTCCTAAAATGTCTTCTTCTAGCCCTTTATATATTGTTATATTGTAGACACTGAGTAGATGATGGGTGCTAATGAATACATCTGAATGTGAGGGAACAATAGTAAATGCTGGTCTTTATTAAATTACGTTTGATATATAAATGAGTCACCCAAAAAGGAGAAAGCTGCCCCCACTACAAAAAGAAAGTACCTTTTATTTATACATTAAATTGGAAGGCCATTCATTAATTTTATCTTTTTGGAAGTTAAGAAATGATAACATTCGTAACAATTGCCTAAGTGTAATAATAATAATATCAATCATAGCTAACTAATGTTAAGTGCAATTTCCATATGCTAGCTCCTCTACTGGGTACTTCCTAGATACCATTTTTTATTAGTGAGAGTACAGTGAAGATATATTGTCCTCCTTTTCCAGATGAGGAACTTGAGGCTGAGCATGATTATTTTCCTTATGTTTTGTAGTGGTGACACTGCGACTCAAACCAAGGTCAAATCCTGGTTCCCAAAGACTGTGTTTTGAATAAAATCTATAAGTATTTTAATGATGAAACATGAATTCGATCACCAAAGATTTTATACTTCACCAGGAAGGAAGAAGTGCCTTTGAGTCAGACTTCCATATTTGGCAAAAATCTATCCAATGTTTTTAGTATAATCTAGTAATAGAAAAACACAAAACCCAATTTTTACTGATTTGCTGTGTGGAAAAAACCTACACACACTCAATATTTCTACTGCGATATTCTGTTTTTGCAAGAATTGAAAAGACAAGTTTTTATAAAATAGTGTCATAGCTACATTATTCAAAGTCCTTTGTTTCGTTGGAGCACCACATGAGCCCTACATCCTGTACAGGGCATGGGAGTTATATGCAATGAGAGTTCATTAGTTTTCTGATGAGTTAGAGGCATCTGTGAGGCTATAAGACCACTCTTCCAGAAAGGACAAAATAAAGTAATAGTAATTCTTCATTAAGGAAAAAGAAGTATTAACATTCCCAGAAAAACAGTTGCACAATTGGCCTTGTCATTGTATTCCGAAGATTAGCACCAGGACACAACCCACCCCACCATCCTGCCATACAGTAGACACTAAAATATGTGATGCTTAATTTTCTAACATAAAATAGTGTAGCATTTGCATATAACCTTTGCACATCCTTTCATATACTTTAAATCATCTCAGACTTACTAATAATACAAATTTACTAATCATACCTAATACACTACCTAATAAATCTTACATAAATGGCTATTCTGTTCTACTTTTTAGAGAATAATCACAACAACAAATCTGTAAATGTTCAGCAGGCAGCCAATTTTTAAAATTTTTTTTTATTTATTTTAAACCAAGAACATGTATTGGTACATTCTACATACATTGGTCACATTCATTACATTTATTCTGTACCTATACATGATATATCTTGGTTCTCCCCCCTCTCCCCCGCCCCTCCCCTCTGCTCCCTCCCTCCCTATTTACAGCAGGTTCATTCATCATTTTCCATATTTTCCCTTTCCCCTCTCTTTCCCCTGTTGCCTTTCTGCTTTTCCCCTTCTTTCTTTCTAGTACTCCTCTCCTCTGCACACCATCCTCCTTTTATATAATATCTATTACACCT
>PVJO010010246.1:0-65220 GCA_004026905.1 Hystrix cristata
AAAAAAAAAAAAAAAAAAAAAAAAAAAAGAACCAGAATTGTAAGTCTGGCAAAGTCAACTGCCTCAGAAATAGTCAATCAAGGCCACAGCTGAGTCTCCACATAGGTATTTCAATGTTTTCTATCAGATGAACAATTGGGCAACTTAACAATGCTCCAGACACACTCTCCTTCGCTCTATTAAAATTTCTGCACTGCCGTCTTCTCCCTTGACTCTCATCACTCCTATTCAGCCTCAACCTTTTCCTCTTATCCCTCCAAACACCCACTTTGTGGTGTCCTTAATGTCTTCATACAATGTTCCTTCTAATATCCTCCCCGAACCAAATCATTCAAAGGTGAATTGCTTTCCTGGCAGATCTCTGCAATGGGCGTATTCCAGTTTCTCTACCTACTCATTCAGGGCCGACTGGTGGCATTGGGTTCCTTGGTGGAGACTGCACTTTTTGCTGCTGTTCTATCATGTACCTTCGGGCCTATTCTTCTGGAATTAGTATCATTTGGCTGCCTCCCCTGATAACTTTTCTGGTTGCCACCTTCCTTAGTCTCACTGTCTATGCCATCAGCCTTTGAGCATCTGATACCTGCCTCACACAATTATTTTCTACACTTCCATCATTAGGGGTTAAACCAATGATGAGGATCTATACAACAAATAAATCTTTATCTACTTCGATGACTTTCTCTACTCCAATGAACTTCACTTCCATCCCACTCAGCTGCCTACTGTCATGAAAATACCCTAAAACTTGTTGTCACTTGGAATTATTTCTCATCTAGATTCTTAAATTTTGCAAATCTCATCTTTTATCCACACCCTGTGGCCTTTTCTATCTCTCAGCCTGCATTTTCTCACCTTCCATTTTTTTTTACCTCATTGAGAACTTTGTTCCCTTAACCCTTCTAGTTTATTCTCCTCAGTGCCTTTGTGATAATGCACCTTCATAGACCGTCACTATCTCCACTCTGTACCAATATCCATCATGCACAATTATTGTTCCACTGTAATTCACCAAGAAGAAATAAAGTACTTAACTACTCTCTGCAAATATTAGTGGGGCTTTGAATATAGACCTCTGTGTATCTCTAGTCAAAGTTTCAGTCTGTTAGCTTGATACCACTACACATTTACATTTCCCATGCTCAGCTGGATATCAGCATTGATTCTTTCCCATTCATTTCTGCATCTGTGTGTTCTCCACTCGGTTCAAATTTATCAGCCTTCCATCTCTTCATTCACTTTATATGCAACTCTGCCTACTATTGCCCATCTCATGAGAGACTGTAGAAACTAACTTCTTCAGCATCTACAACACAACTATTGCATGAGAACTTTTGGCCCGTATCAAAAGAAGGTGCACTTTCTTGTAGCTAAAACTGAGTTTTTCACATAATCTGGATATTATTGACTCCTGACTCCTTAGAAGATTGCATTTTCTAATGTTTTCCTACTCTTTCATGTCCCATCCTGTAAACTAAACAAAATCCCTAAATCCACTCTCGACCATTTTTCCCTTTCAGTCACTATGATCCTTCCTTCCTTTCATGGCCAGCCCTCATGAGTGTGTTGTTTATATCTAACTGCTTCATTTACTTCTATTCCATTAACTCCTTAACCTAGTAAGACACTTAAAGTTTCCACTGTGAGATTTGGTTCTGAGCTTCTATCCAATGGAGGCAGGACAGTAGAAACAGGGACCTACATTAGGTTCATCACTGGTCAGAAGACATTCCTGTTCAGCTAGCAACTGGACATTAAATCTAAGATGAATTCTTATCTTTTGTGATATTGTGGATTGAACTCCAAGGCTTTTTGCCTGCTAGGCAAGTGTGGTACCATTGAGCCACATCCTCACCCCAAGTGTAAGAGGAGAGCCCTCAAAACAAGTTTGTGCTGTTGAGAAGAAAGCTATACATAGCTACCATTTTCAGGTGTACAGGTGGGAAATTATTTGGAAAACTGACAAGTCTAGTATGTCTACAAAATCTCTCCTACTGTGTGATAATGCATCGGAGTGCCTATTATAAAGAAGAGAAACTTCAGCAAAATAGGAAGACTCTAATTTTTAAATCTTCACAAGAATGTGGGAAGCATACTAGAGAAAAATCAAGGGTAAGTGTTATCATTTACCTGCAGCTTTAATTCCTAATAAGGCGTATACATTTGTAAAGATAATAAATATACAATTTAAGAACCATTAATATTTATATTTTTCGAAAACGGTGAACAGTACATGCTTCCTCATATTTCAAAGTTTGAAGTTATAACTATTGGACTTTGTAGACGGAAGTGGTAAAATGCCTAGGAGGGAAGGTCGGCTGGTCCTGGGCATAAGCTTGCTGGAGTATTTTGTGGCTAAGTACTCACAAGATGGAGTCAGGTGCCAGGATGCCAACTGATTGACGTGTCATAAAAAGTAGCTGCTAAAGCACTGGACTGCTTAAGGTCTGCATAGGTACATCCCCACCTATGGTCAGTTCAGCATCTAACCCAAACTGCTTTGCGGGTAAGGAACAAAGATAATGTCATGACAAGTCTTTCAGCTAAAATAAATGAACAAATCTTCGTATTTGAAGAGTTGCTTTACTACTGGGATGAGGGCATTTGAAGTTCCTGTCAAGTGTTTTCTTTAACAAAGCTGAGTGGCCATTGTTGACATTTTATGTCTATTCCTCACTTTTATTTTTACTTCATTGTGACGTTCTGTAAATATTTTCTCTTTGCATCTCTAGATACCATAGTTTGTGTTGCAGTTTTGGCACATGAAAAGGTTCCTGAGTTGCCTGGGGCTGAGCTTTTCAGTGCTGGATGCACACTAGAATCGCCCAGGGAGCTTTTAAATCTATCATTTTAATCAATTAAATCAAAAGCTCTGGCATTGAGGCTCAGACATCGACAAGTTTCAAAAACTCCCTGGGTGATTCTCATGTGTTTCCGGGGTTAGAATTACTGGATAGAACTTTGGGGAGAACTGTCTATTTAAGCTTTATAATCTGTTTTTTTCCTCCCCTCCGGGTTGACTAAGTAACACCTCTGTGTAGTACCTTTGTGTACTTGTTTTCTGAATGCAGACTATTTCTTTATGCTCAACTTCTTGGGTGATATCTCTCTGTAGCCTCAAAGAACAGGCAAGAATAAAGACTATACTTTAAAATGATTTAGTTATGCCGTGCTAGGGCTTTTTATTGCTGCTTCTCAATATTTGAATTTGCACTGTTTTTCAACCTTGACTGCGCTTTGTAATCACCCGGGGGAAGTCTTAAAAATACTGACGTCCTTGTGGGGTCCTAGCCACAGAAATTCTGATGAAATTGTACTGTGGTGCAGTTGGGACACTTAGATAAAAAAAAAAAGCCTCCCCAGGTGATACTGTAACAGTCTTAGCAGGTAACTCTTGTAAATATTTCTAAGATAGGTAAATGACATGTTAGGTAAACATTATGCTAACCCATGGTCAGATGAAGGCAGGCAGGCAATCTTGATCTACATGGGAATTGCTTGGTATGGGGGAGCTGTTAAAAATCTCAGTGCCTGTGCCCTAGCATTTACAATATAACTAGTCTTGGGTACAGCCTGAATTTCAGGACTCTTAAATCTTTCTTTGTGATTCTGCTACACAGCAAACATTGAGAAACCACAGTGTAGCTGGGTGTACCACACACATATGTTTACCCTCAAGGTCAATTTAAACAGTCTAAGTCATGTTAAAGATGTTTTACAGGAAACTGCATGCAAATTTCATTAATAGGGGCTTCAGTGACTTAATATATTGATAGCATATTCTTTCTTCTTCCTCTTTATATGTATTTCAGAATAACAGGTCTCAACTGTGAAAATTGAATATGGTACACAGAACCCTACAGTTCATTACTTTGAATTTAATGTTCAAACCTTTGTTATTGATTTTTTTTTTTGCTTTCTTTGGTCTGATTTTTTTTGTCTTGTGTTTGAATATGAGTTTCTAGCAGCAAGCCCAGTTTCTTTAGCTTTTGTTGAGCATTTAACACACACACACACACACACACACACACAATCTTTCCAGAGTTTAGTTGGATATCAATGATGTTTGTGGAGTTCAATGGGACTTACATAAGTGGCTGCCTATTAAGTTCCCACTAAGGTGGATTTTAAAAACCCGCTGGACTCTTAGGGGTACAGGTGAACACAAGTTTGATATTTAGCTTGATCTTTGCCTCTTGGAAAATAGCAAAGCACTATTACACCATTGTTGAGCAGGCCTTCCTGAGACTGCATCTTACTTTTAAATGGGGTCTTTTTTGAAAGGAAAACCCATGTATTTAACTAGGGACAGTAATGTGGAGAAGAGGACATTGATTTTCTGGAACAAACATACAGTTAGTTTTTATTACAGTTCGACAAAATTGCCAATATCTTTCTTAAAGTATTTTAATAAACTTGATATCCTTGGCAGAGAGCGAGGCTTTCATTTGCAAGCACTTGCCACTAGGGGTCACCATTACAATTGCTAAGCTTTGCCTGCAGTTCTGGAGCCACCGCAGCAACTTGCCTAAAATGAGAGGGAAGATGGGGGAAGGACTACTGTTTTTCAAGCAGCTTCTTTTCCTTAGTGTCTCAGGGAGGCGTTATTCAGATATTAAGACAAATATTTGTGTTTTGTGGGTAGGATACTCACCTGTGGTAAGAAGGGATTCAATAAATTGTCTCGCTTGTCTAATAGATAAAACAATTCTTCATGGTTATTGCTCATCTCTGAGGTCTGTGCCATTCTTCAGAAGGGGTGATCAATATGCACTTTTCTGCCCTTCTGAATTTTTCAAAAATTTAACTAGGATTTGTCTGTGGTATGTTTTTAAATCACTCAGCCTTGTTTATTTTATGAGTGCGAACCCTTACTGTCTTGTGTTTTTAGTCAATACATCGTTTCTGCCTGGAAAATCCCTTCATCTCTTTGCTTCTTACATATTAAATCACTGCTATTGCCATTACATCAGGGAAATCTAATAAAGAACCAAACCAAAGCCAGAGTTCCTTAAAATGTGAGTCATCACGGGACAAAGAAGGCTTCTGGACCGGATGAGGATACGTAAGCGGCTTAGGGGGGAGAGTGGGCGCTGATGGTAGATGGCACTCCTGTTCGTGTCTTCACTGGCCACCTTACTTAGATCGGACTCCACTTGTATTAGACTGCTCCCAAATAAACCTTCCTTTTCCTTATAACTCTCCTGACCTTCACTGCTTACTCAGTACATTTAGCCAGCATTTACCAAACATTCTCATGGTAGGAACCACGGCTAAAACAATACAGATGACAGAATTATCACCCTCAAGGCCAGCTTCCTGAGACGTGACCTGTGCACACAGGGACTTCCACTCAGAAGTCTCCCCCTGACTGTCATTGTCTTAAAATCCTTCATAATTTTGAAACAAAGGTCCCTACATTTTAATTTTGCTTTGGACTTCAAAAACTATGCTGCTGATCGGGACTGCCCAGAAAGAGTTTACATGATAGAGGGAGACAAAGAAATAGAGTATAATTGGTAATGTAATACTAAGATTGGAGGTTTCATCTATTAGCTTAATGAACAAAATATTATGGAAATGATGTCATACTGCTGGCAGGGAAGTGCAGAAAATTTGGGGAGAGTTTTATTTATGATTCATAAATGCTGAGTACTTACCATGTACAAGGCAATGGGCTAAATGATTCAGATGATTCAAAAATGAATTGGCCATGAATCCTGCCATCCATCTCAACTGAGTATATGAAAAACATATACAGAGCAGAGTGGGGTTGATGTGATTAGGTAGGATATGGGACAGGGTGGTATGTTTGTGTGAATGGTATATCTTTTCCTACTTTTATGGTTGCTTTTTCTAATGAGATCTCATGCAGGTCTGCTTAACCAATCTTTTTCTGTGCTCCTTTGAAAAAAAAATCTCATAGAAATCCTCACTGCCATTTAGGATAGTTTCTAGAGGCTTTAGCATGACACTCAAATACCCTGTAACGTGGCCTCGGCTTTCATTTTTAACCTAATCCTTTATTATTCTCCTATGTGAGTCCTTTCACTTTGACCAAATTAGGCCGTCTGAGATCCTAACATACTAGTTGTCTATTACTGTACAACAGATTCCTCTAAACTTTGGCAGCTTTAAACAGTAGACATTTATTATCTCACAGTATCTGTGGGAATCTGGGGACAGCTTAGCTGAAGAGTTCTGTACCTGACTTGCAAAATAAAAGAAGCTGGAGAGCAAAGTTGACGATGTAGAGGGAAGCAAAAACAGCAAATCTGAGACTTTCATGGGGTAGCATCTCTAGAAAATGAAGCAAAAATGCCTCCACAACTCAGGCCTCTCGGTTTTGTTGAATCATCCCACTTGGTTAAAAAAAAAAAAATCCTCCTGTCTTACCCAGTTTCATCTCTGGGACAAGATGCCCAACACCCACAACTTAAAGGAGGAGAGGTTTGTTTTGGCTCATGATTTCAGTCCATGTCCAGCTGGCTCCAAGGCAGGGACAGAATGACAGAGGGGCGAGGCAGAGGAAGCAGAGGGAAGGGAGGTGCAGGACAAGAACCCACCCTTCCAGGCCGCACCCCTCGGGACCTACTTCCAACCAGGGCCCACCTCTCTGCAGCACATTCAGCTACTGAACTCATCAGAGGATGAGCCCATGAATGAGAATAGCACCCCCATGAGCCATCCCCTTCTGCACGTGAGAATTTAGGGGGACATTTTACATCTGAACAGTAGCACCTGCCTCCTGAAATGCTGACTTAGGGCAGAGTGCTGATTGAATATGCCAGGGATAACAACTATGGGGTCATTTTTCTCATTCGCCATTAGAATATTTAGATTTTAGCAGTTATTGCTAGTTTAAAATCGTTCTGGCTTTTATTCACTCCTGTCTATAGAGTGTGTTTGTGTTTATATCTACATCATTTAGTCCATTGGTGTAGAAGGAGAGCTAGTGCCTGGAAAGGATAACAACAGAACTCGGAGAAATGGATATCCCCTGGGAATCATGGCCTCTAAAAGCAACAAACGACTTAGATATCGGTTCTCAAAGCATCTCTCTGACACTAGTCACTGTGTTTTTATAGGGGAAAGCAGATGCTCAGAAGATAGTGTAGGTATATCACTTAGGGATTGTATTTGGGGTTGTACGCTTCAGAAGAAGACTATTGTCCTCCTGGCAGCAAGTGAAGGTTGAAATGTACTATGTATATACTTCTACCATTGTAAAGTATTTAACCAGATCCAGAGCCCACAAATATGTCATTAGGGACCTTCTTCATGTTTACAGCATTCATTAGTCAACCATCCATTAATTCAACCTCCGAGCTCATTTAGTATTCTTGTAATCTGTAATTTTTCTATCTGAGCCATAAAGGCATTATGGTACTGATCAAGCAAATCCAGAGGCGGAATGAGATTAAAAGTATGCAGTGTGAAAAGTGCTGTCCTCTCGCGTAATGGGGCATTTGAGATTATGGTATAGGCCCTTTGTTCCTGCTCTTGGATGGCTGTCTCTAATGGTTGGCCTGTGATTCAGGACCAACGTTAGTTACCATGTGGCTTATTGTACCCTGCACCACTCTTTCCTTATACTTCAGATCTCTTTGCTGTTTTTCTTCCATTCATTTTAATGTTTTACTCTTTATAGGGGTAGTTAGAAGGGGAGATAGGCAGAAATGTGGGGTGTAAAGTGGCTGACACGGCATGACTGATGTGGCAGATGGCTACAGAAATGAGCACCTGCTTACTGGAAATTATCCTTTGTGAAAGCTTTGCAGGTGTAGAACAGTTATTCTTAGAGACCTGCTTGCATGCATTCACTGGAAAGCCCCTAGATCCCATGAACCTTAGCTTACCCTAGCAACAGCCCACCCCAGCAACAGCTCAATCCCAGCAACAAAGGCTAAGACCCTGATTGGCTTAAAGCACACCAGTTAGTGAAGATGCCATACTCTTTAACTCACCCTAGACCAGCTTACCCCTATAAGAATAGGTAGATCAAAGACCTCAGTCCGGAAGCTCATTTTGAGCTGCATGCTGGGCAACTTGTTGCTCCACAGCTTTGTCTCTGGCTTTGCAATATTACAAGCAAACCTGTTTCTCACTACTTTAGTTTCTGAGTTCCTCATTCTGCAGTAGATGACTCGACTAGCTCATTCTCCACTTGGGGATCTTTGATTTTGAGTCAACCTGGCCCCATTCTTGTATTTCTTGCCAGTTGAGGGCACAAGCCCAGAAAGGCAGAGGGGCTTTTCACAGGAAGACCCCTAGCTTCCCAGACCCCTGCCTGACACAACATGTTTAGTTTTCTTGTCCATTATGTCATTTATTTATTACCCCACACACACCCACTACAAGAATGTGAGCTCATGAGGGCAGAACTCTGGCCTGTTTTGTTCATAAATGTATCCCAAGTACCTAGATTTGTGTTTGATAGGAATGGTACGTGCTTAATGAATACCTAATAAATTGAGTTTAGAATTTTGCAATTCCTCATGGTTTCTTTTTAATGGATACTGAACTTTCCATTCTGTAAGGTTAAGGAGTTATCTTTGCTTCCTTCTAGAAATGAGTGTATGTTCATGGGACATTTTGACTTCTTGTTTCTCAAGGAATAATAATAATTAAGGGATGTTGTATGTGCATATCTAAAATTACTTATGGTAGAAAGCATTATGTTCCGAAGTCCCAGTTGTAGCATGGACTTTGGAAATGCTGGCCTCCATAGGGGTCTGCATTTTGGTCTCACGGCTTACTAATTCTGACACTAAGAAACTCACGCATTTTATTTGATCTTGAGTTTCTTAATATATAACAAATGTTAATTTACCTTATAGAATTTTTGTAAAGTTTAAATGATATATATATGTGTGTGTGTGTGTGCCTGTGTATGTATATATGTATATGTATGTATATATAGATATATATGAAATATATGTGTGTATAACAATCTTTTAGTATGATGTGTGGACCAGTGTTTTAAAATTTAATGTGTATGTGAAGTGACCTGAGAATCTTGTTAAGATGCAGTTTCCAACACAATTGGCTTAGGGTAACCCTAAGATTCTCTGTTTTTAAAATGCTTGTAGTTGATGCTGATGCTGCTGGTTCATGGATTATACTCAGAGTAGCAAGATCCTAAAATGAAGGAAATGTCCATAAATGTGTTTTTTTGTCTCTTGTCTGTCTTTGTCACCTCCTCCATACTGCATCCAACTGTTTAGGACATAGAGACATGAGCCATTTAAAGTGGTTCTCACTTCTTTATCTTGGACTTTAAATCCCTCACAATCATGTTTATTCTACCTTTTCCAATTTAACTGATGGGAAAGTTGGAAGTAATGTAAGAATTGAGAAATTTTGCTATGGGTGGTGGTGCATGTCTGTAATCCAATTACTCAGGAAGCTGAGGCAGGAGGATCACAAGTTTGAGGGCAGCCTGGACAGCTTACTGTAGTGAGACCCTGTCTCAAAAAAATTTTTAAGGGGCTCAGAATGTAGTTCAGTGATAGAGTGCCTGATTAGCATGTACAAGGCCCTGTGCCCAATCCAGTGCCAAAAATAAAATAAAATAAAATACAAAAAAACTAAAAATTGAGAAATTTCTCATTCTGATTGAAGTCTAAGCTTTTTTTTTTTTTTTTCCTTTTCTCTTTTCTGAGTGCTAGAGATTGAACTCAGGGCCTTGCACTTACTAGGCAAGCACTCTACCATTGAGCTAAATCCCCAACCCACCCCTAGCTTATTTTTTAAAATCATTTTTCTTATGCCATAATCATTGTGTATTTGGTTTTCTGATCCTTATTTTCACAAGTCTTTTCTATTACTGCTTCTCAATGGCTATATGTTGCTTTTCCAGTTTTACGTGTATAAACTTTTAAAATATGAATTAATCAGGAAATGCCCTGTGCCAAGTTATGCAGCCTATCTCCTTACATACTCATGTATCAGAAAGGAAAAGTGTAGGACAAACCACTAATCGGCATAGCATTCTGGTTTATTTTAGAATTTACTTATCACAAACTTTATCCCTGTTCTTATACACTACTCCACACCCTCTTTTACCAGAGAAAGAAAAAGTATTCCAGTGAAATTTTGAGAGACCATAGTATCCATGGAATATATCCCAGGAAGTTCTCCTTTCTAGGGTAGTTTAAACGAAACTGGAGCTATTGCCCAAGTTCCCTTTGCATATGAAGATACCTTGAACTGCATTAGCATATCTGATATTTTGTGGTTTGAAGACCTGGAAGTCATATCACCGTTACGATAAATTCAATTCAATTCTAGTTCACAAATGTTTCTAGAACTCCAACTTTCGTGCCAATCATTGTACAGCCAGCATTGGAAGTATTTACATGAATTGGGGTGGGGCTCTAACCTATTACGGAGAAGGAGATGTAAAAGAAACAAGTACAGTACGATATCAGAGGTGCCCAAAGTTAAGTGTGTTGGGTAACCTGGAGCTTTCCTGGTTTTACAACAGAATCCCTTAGTCCTGGGCAAACCATGGTAATTGGGCAGCCCAACATGGAATATTTTTCTAAAACTAGATAAAATGCTCATATCTATCCTATGAGTTTTTATTTTGGTTTCCTATCAAAAACAATGGGATTCACTTGGAATGCTTTGTTAATGAAATCATATTAATAGCTAGTGATCTAAATGTTGACAACTTTTCTTTAATAATTATAGTATTTTTCATGCATTAATATCAAATTAGCCATCCTGTCCCTCAGTAGTCATGGTAATAATTTATGAATATTGGGATAATTGAATTTCAATGAATCTTGCATATTCCTTCCTTTCAGAATTTTCAAATATGAAACATAGTGGTGCCAAGTTTTGTACTTGCTTTGTCCTTAAGACTTCTGTAAGGCAATATACATTGGAGGTATTTGTTGTCAACAAAAGCCCAAAGATGCTAGGAAGGTCTGATTACTCACTTTTTGGAACTGTGAATTTGTGTCTTAGCAGGCTGTTGGTTGATGGTAAGACCAGGAAAGAACATTATTGGCTAGGCTTTCCATCTGAGTCCCTGATCAGTTACTGATAAATCAGCCTCCATTGGGAACATTCTAGGATTTTTTTGTTTTAACTCATAACACATTATGTTTCTCATTCATAGGCCATTTTATGATGGTCTAAATTTGAGGTTATATAGTCTATGAGAGAAGGCTGTGTGTTTCACATTGCTTTAATGTGGGGATAGAACTTGTTTCCTAAATGTTGTTATTTCTGGGTTTCATCATGTATAAATGGCCTCACAATTTCTTTACTGCCCCTTAAATATTGGTGCCTCTGTGTCTTATGCCTAAATTTCTGTGTCTTAGCGTTTATCATCTCATAAAATAGTTTCTTTCTCACTCATGGTTTCATTTATTTCCCATTAGTCTGTGTCTCCCAAATCCAATTTATATCCAACAAGAGAGGTGAGCAACCCAAAACTTGATAATATTTATTTGGTGAGCTACTTTTAGAAGGAGCTCTCTGATAACATTTTGCCATAGCCAGCTGGGAGTAAAGCTCAGGTACTGGAGACTAAATTAAGGCCCATCTCAGACACAATTTTTGTTTCTCTCTGCAAGACTTTTTTTTCTTCTTTCCCTCTTTTATTCATTCTCTCCCTTAAATTGGGAATTTTGGGGGGACTCTTCTCAAGGTACCAGGGAAGAGCTTCCTGGCCTCACTGTGGGGATGGTGAAAGGGAATGTAGGCTTCTATTTTTCTTTGTAGCTGCTCATGCTCACTCTTGGGTCCTTGTTGTCCATGAATTTGTTGTACTTTGCTACCCTTTCCTTTTTTTTTTTTTTTTAATTAACCTGGTCTCTACTTACCCCAATTTCGTAAATGGTTTCTTTCTTTTTTTTTTTTTCATAAATGGTTTTTTATTTTATTGGTTTGGGTTTTGCTGTGATGCTAGGATTAAGGGTGTGCCACCCTGGTTGTGGGTGGCACCAATAAATAGATTTAGAGCCTGCATGGGATCACAATGCTAGACATGGGCTTATATCAACTGCCTCCATCTTTTTTTTTTTTTTTTCCTTCACTAATTGGTCTTATGAGCTAAGCCCCTGATTTTGAAGAACCAGAAGGAGGAAACTCTTTTGTTTTTAAATTCTTTCAACTGGCACAGTGGCTCTTCCCCACATGGAAGAAAAAAAATTGTCCATTTAAAAAGGAAATACCAAGGCTTTTGCCTGGGTGGGGCAATAGCTGGGAGGCCCCGTTCAAACCAGTTTTAGCTGACTCATTTCCTCCCTATCTCAGATCCTGCCTGAGACTATAGCTTCCTGGCTGGATTTCTTCTTGGTCAAGTGAAGATAATTTAAAACCTCATGCCTGGTGACCTGAGTAGAATGAATAAACAAGGTTTAAAATTTAATTAAAGAGACTGTGAATAAACAAAAGCAGAGCCACCCTCATTTTAGCCTTTTTATTTTTGGAGTAAATGCTGGAGACAATTTTCCCAATTGGCTCCATTCTTGTTAAATGTAGTCATCAAGGGACTCAAAGTACCAGCTGAGTCATCAAGGGGCTCAGAATGTAAGCGGAGTCATCAAGGGACTTGAAATGCAAGTTGGACCATCAAGGAGTTCAACTAAGTGACTAAGGGAACTTTGCTTGGGGAGGTTCTACCCGTACCTCATGGGAGTTAAAGGACTAGGTAAGGCCAGTAAGTGTCTTCGCCCCCTTCTCCCCAGTGAGTTAATGGGTCCAAATATGAAGACAAAGCCCAGTGGGGGCTTTCTTCTGTGCTTAATGATGCTGGTATCACTCGGACAGAGAAGTCTGTGTCATTTGTGTTAGGGTTTCACAAGGGACACTTTGCGGAACCCTCATGCTCCCCCCCCCGCCCTGCATGGTATGCCATTTTAAAGAGTCAAGACCTAGTTGTATCTTCTCTATAGGCTCTGAGCCAAGCCAATGGGAAACCTCTTGGACCTTGCCACCATGCAGATTTCACCGACTTTGCCACTAGTCCATATTCTTGATAAGTGGGAAAGGTTTGATCCTGACAGTCTAAAGCAGGAACTGCTTAGCTACTTTTGCGGTATGGTTTGGGTTCAGTATGAACTGGGAGATGGTGAGAGGTGGGGATGGAGAAGCACTGGTGGGAAATCATTTCATCTGTCAATCAGCTCAAGATATTTTGTGTAAGCTACAAAAACTTCAGATGGGCCCACAGCCACCTATGGCCCAATTGCTGAACACAACCTTTTCTGTATTCAACTACTGGGACCCAGAAGAGGGACACAAGAAAAAAGCTGAGATTATAGGTGTCACAACTGGCAGTGATTTAAACTTACCCAGATCATCTAAAAGAAACTCCAAGGACAACTGAGGTTCCTGTTTCAAGTGTAAGAAGACTGCAAACTGGACAAAAGTTTGCACTGAGCCTCTGTCTGGGCCCTGGACTAAATGAGAGGCAGCTAAAGTGCCTGACCTGTGGCTTTGGAGCTCTGACTGTCCCCACTCTCAGAGAAGACCTTGGCCAGCTAGAACCCTCATTTCCTGCTCTGACAACTGAAGAGGCCCAGGAAAGCCTGCGATGCCCCGTCCATGAATGTCACCACCTCCTCCAAGGAACACTGGGTCCAGAAGTTAGCCATTCTTGTGAACAAGTCATCTCCCAGACCTATGCAAGCGTGCAGGCTAGCAGTGACCTGCCCCTCCAGAATGTTTAGGAGGTGTGGCTCACTGATAGAAGTAGCCTTGTCAATCATCTGTAAAGTACAGGCAGGAAATCGTACAACTCCTATAGGCTGTTTATCTTCCCAAGCAGACTGCATTCATGCACATAAAGAGCACCGAAGAGATATGTCTGAAGTTTCCTCGGGAGATGAAAAGGCTGATAGGCAAGAAGGGCAACCCCACAGCCCTGCAAGGCCCTAGCCTTATTCCCAATTCCTGAGGAACCATTCTGCTCCTTCCTCACAGCCATAATGGCAGTCTATAAAAATCCTACATGGAAAGTGGGCCTCAAAATCATCTGGAAAGGTAGAGGGAGCCAACAAGCCCCTAAAGTGAACTCTGCCAAGAGACATCTGAGTCCTGGTTTTGATTGCTGCCAGTAGTGCTCAAGAATGTTCACAATATGCCCAAAACTGGGCTAAGTTTGAGCCCATTTGAGATGTTATATGGGAGGCCATTTCTATTTCCTGATAGGATAGACCTAGTAGACCCAGACACCATGAGGCTCTTACACCACGAGACTCTCTGAATGTATAGGAGCAGAATCCTGTCAGCTGTTGGCCTAAGAGGACCACCTACTGTCTGTCCTGAAGACCAAGTGCTTACAAAAACGTAGAGAGGGGGCATTCCCACTGACCAGTTAAGGCCAACATGAAAAGGCCCCTTTTCAGTCACCCTTGCCACACCGACTACAGTAAATATGGCAGAGATAGATAATTGGATTCATCTTTCTAGATTAAAGCCAGTCCCATCTGAACTACCTGAAGAACAAGATCACCCAAAAGGAGAAAGCTAGTCCTGTGAACCTCTGAAAGACTTCAGATTTTTCTTCAAAAAGCAAGACTCAAGTACCTCCACAGGAAGCATGGAGGTCTGACCTGCTCTGCAATTTTGGGCTAATAGTGAAGTTTCTTTCTCTTGTCAAACAGGCAGCTCAATGGTCATTAACTCTTTTCTCATTGTTTTCTGATGGGCTTTTCTTTCTTCAACCCAGCCAGTGAACCAGAGAATCTCAAAGTAGTAAGAGAACACATAATCCCAAGTAGCTAGGGTCTACAGATCCTTCCAGCCTAAAGAAGCTATACAAGACAGAGACCTCCACTTTCTCAGCACCACATAAAGAACTATGGTGATATGTGTCTCTCAGGGGGAAATGAGACAGGAGACTGGAGCATGGTAAAGCTGGCTGGGGAAGTAGGTGTGACCTGTTAATTACAAGATCCTGGAACACATGCGCAGAGCAGGTCCCAAAGTCCTGCATGTGGGCTTCTTGTGAGAACTGGAGCAGGTTTTCAATAGGATGGCCTAGACCTGATGTCAGCCTGAGATGTGGGATCCCAGCACTGTCACTTGGGACCCGTATGTAGAAGTTCAGACCAGGTTCCTCAGGATTTAGACAGTATAAAAGGACACATCGGGAAGAGATTGTTCTTGTAGCTCTCTTTATGATATCCCACCTTGCACCCTCCAGGGTGTACTTTTGTCTTACTTTTTCGTCTTTTACTCAGCCCAAGCTTGCTCTGCAGAGCTGTTTTCTCCCTCACTCTTCATTTTTAGTTTTTCAAATAAACTTTGCCCCTGCTAATATATATATATATATATAATAGTCCAGATATATGGCCACAGTGCCAGGTTACTCCCAGAGAACCATCCTAAAATCAACCCTGTGCTAGAACATGGCACATCAGGTGGAGATCAAGGACAAAACAGTGGAGGATATTACACGCAAAGTGTGGGAAAGGATTTTGAAAGCATGAAGAAAATACTGGCGTAAAGCAGAAGACTGGGGCTGCAGGCAAGTCAAGCGATTGAAGGGTTTTGCCAGTGCTTAATTCTAGCTCTAGCACTCATGTCTCATGTAATGTACTTGATGCTGTGCTCCTGCTGCCTACTGGGCAAAATATTATTGTTCTGAGAAACGGTGGTGTATGCACCGCTGCTTGGAGGAAGTACTTTAGGTCCCCGGGGATGTGACACGGAAGGACGTATTCTTGTCCCCACCCCACTTCTTTCTCTGAGTCTTCCTTGCTCTCTCTGCTTCCTGACTGCTATGAGGTGAGCCACTTGCCTCTGCCGTACCCTTCTGCCTTGTTGTTTTTGCCACGGAGCCAGCCAACCGTGGAATGAAACCTCTGAAACTGTGAGCCAAAACCAAGATCGCCTCCTTTAAATTGTGTATATCAGGGATTTTGTCCTAGAAACAGAAAAGTGACTGTGATCTGAGATGATGGGAGTTCTGCCACCTTGTATCTACATCTGGAATAGGCTTCTAGGACAGCAAAGGTGAAAGTGATGGGTCAGATAAACTATTCTTAACTGCTTTGCCCACGGGGCAGAACCAGCCATGTGACACCACCTAGAAGGGGGGCCGTAAATGTGGGGTTTCAAATACAGTATTCGATGAGCACGATCCCTACCAAACTAGTAAGCAGAAATATAATTTCAATTTCATTTGCCTCCAAATCTATACCATTTACATATCTAACCCTTTGCCCGTAGGTTTCTGGAAGAGTAAGCAGGGCCTCTGGAATCAAGATCAAAGTCGGGAAGACTCTAGACTCTAGAGCATCAGACAGAAGCAAGTTGAATTGATCAAAGGGGAGCAGTCATTCTTAGAACAAGCAGAACACCATGGAATATAAGGCAAGCCGTGAAAGCAAAGAAGTGAGACAGTTTTGAGGCAGAGAAAGTGAAGTCAATAGAGATGTCAAAGTATTAAAGCCAGAGTAAACAAGGATTTGGAGACGTTAAGCAGCAATCAATATAGAACAAGCAAAGATGTGTAGATAAAACCAGTGCGAGAACTAGCCAGGAACATGTCCCACTTAGGCTAACAGCAGGCAATGGGATCCTCTCAATCTGCCAATTGTTAAAACCCATGTTAGGCAGCAAGAATCCTGTCAAGACTGTTTTAAAATCCAAATTCCTTCACCAGCTCAACCAGGCCCTTCTCTTTGCTGCATGCTAACCTCGTTACTGCTATAACTATTTGCAGATCATCAAGTATGCTGTACTTTTTCACACCTCCATGCCCTTTACCTGTGGGAGACCTTTCCTAGAATGCTTTCTTGCTGCTTCTCCATCCAACTAAAATCTTCTTACTATTGTTGAAGCGATAGCTACCAGGGAAAATGGTCTGCACAAACAAAAGATGACTTTTGTTTCCATGGTAACCCAGGCCAATTTCTATCACTGTACTTATCACGTGATCTTTTAACTACTGCTTTTCTTCTGTATAAGAGATTTGTATCCCATCACATAGTACGCAGTTTGGCCCATAGTAGGCGCTCTGTAAGTATTTGTTGAATGAATAGAGCTGCAGATTAATGTGTTTATGTGTCGTTTGATAATATGGAATTCCAGACCAGGTCCACAGGTTACTTTGAGAATGAATGTAAACACTGAAACCAACTCTAGAAGATCAAAAGTACCTTACATTATTATCTGGCAAACTATAAGACAAAAGTATATAAGTATCAGAGTTTTAAAATTTGTTTCCCCACAAAAATTTCAGTTAAATACTTGTAATTCCTTTCAGTTATTTTTCATTCATTCAGCTTATTATCAGTGAGACTTGATGTGTTTTCTTTTTTCAAAAAAGCTAAAACAATAGAATACAATAGACAGTTTTATCAATTAGTCTGCTTTAGAGAAAGAAACCTACTGTGTGTTTTAATCGGCACAAATTAAAAACAATTGTTAATGTGGTATTAGAGAACCAAAAAGGCAAAGTGTAGGGAGATATGCCAGTGGTAGTAACAGCAGGAAACTACCAGGGCTCCTAGGACTGTGGGAACAAAGGAAAGAGGTTGGAATGATCAAAAATACATCTTGGGGGGAGTCTCTGGAAGCTAGGACTTATATCTGTGAAGATGGGGCGCTGGCATTTGTGGGGCTGCAATGATGCTGGTTCTGGGTATGTGGACAAAGACTATAAGTAAGAACCAAACACAGCTGCTGGGGTGGAAAATCATTGTTTAAGTGACAAAGAACTAGAAACAAGCACGGAAATGCAAATCAGTTTTACCACCTCCTGCCTTACTGTCTCCCTCTAACACCCTCTAGTGGTAGCACCTAGAAGAGTACACCTGGTGGAACAGAAATTGGATTTGCAAAGTTGTAGCCTCAGCATCACAGAGCAGCATAGGCCAGCTGAATTGATGCTGAGAGAGAATGTCCTAATCAGTACATAAGATAAAAAGGAAGCAGCAACTACAGTAAAATATCTGTCTTAATTTTTGCAACTTCTATGCAACTTGCATTCATCTTTAGATAATTTCAGCATTATTCTATATTTACTTGGCATGATATAATTAATGCTTTGACATTATATTCATAATATGTTAATAGTTACATAATAGTACATTGATTTTACAGTACCATAATGTATCATTCCACTAAAGTTGGACATTTATATAGTTTCTTGTTTATGGTGACTATAGAAATGAACTTTATCATTGTGTACATACCTTTCTCCTTATGTTTAATATTCCTGGGAGTGGAATTATTATTTTAAAAGACATGAGCATCTCTACATATTGCTTTATTAGTCCTCAAAGGCAATTTATGCCACTATCAGCAATAAATGAGTACACTTGTTTAACTAGTAAATACTGATTTTAAAACATCCCAATGAGATAATGGGAAAAACAAGCACATATTTTGTAAGCAATGGCAAATAAGTTATGGAACTGATCATTTAAAACACCTTTTAAAATCTACATTTTTGATCTTTAAACAAGAAATATAGGCACAATAGAAAGCTGACAGATTTCTTAACTTGATCTTTCTTAGGCTAAATCTTTCCAATAAATGAATTCTTTAAGACAGTGTTTCTCAAAATACAATCCCTGGACCAGCAGCATTAACATCACTTGGGAACTTGTCAGAAAAGTAGCTACCTATGTCAGAAAATGAGGGTGGAGCCTAGTAATCTATGTTTGCAGAAAGCCCTCCAAGTGACTTGGCTACATACTAAAACTGAAGAACCACCAACATATTATATATTATTTAAAGATAGCTTGTGACTTTAACTCAATTTTTACTTTAATCATATTTAAAGAACTTGTCTCACTTTTTATTATAAAATAATAGAAAAGTAAAAATTTAAATGCAAGGATATTAAACATTAAAATATTTTGCCCACAGCTTGACCTTTATTGTCAACAAAATATTTTTAAAAAAGAAAATATGGAGATCAGAGCATGAATTCATGTTTTACTCTGTGTTTGCAGGTAGACTGTTGAGTTCTTGTGGTTACTTGTGATTCCTGTGGCAGTGAGACAAAGAGATTAAGCGGTACTTACAAGAGAGATGTAAGGTTTGTAAATAGTGTCCCAAACACGTTAAAATTTTAAAGTAATTACATCTTTATTTGCATAGAACTTTAAATTTTCTGAGCTTTCCATATTCATTGTGCTAAGGCTTCTACTTGCAAGACAAAAGAATCTGACTCAAACCAGTTAGGGTAAAAGAAATGTTTTTCAGATTATGTATCCAAAGCATGGGAAGCTATGGATCAGGGTGGGATTCAGGGGTGACTGGAATCAAGGACTCTATCCATTTCCTGTTTCTGTATTTCTGCTGGCTTCTTCCACATATTCAGGAACATGGCTGCCCAAAAGCTTCTGGCTCAAATGATGATAATGGTGATAGTAATAACTCTTTGATATTTAGTATATTCTAAGTACTATGGGAATGTTTTTCCTGTAATTTACATAGATTATGTATTACTATGCACAGTTTAAATGTAAGAAGATTGAGATTAACAAAGGTTAATACTTTATACAAAGTCATACAATTAGAAAGTAGCATGATTGGCACTCAAACACTGAAAGTCTGACTCTGGAATCCATGTTCTAGATAACTGGGCAATAATAGGCCATTTGAATGTTGTCAAAAGAGCTATTCATAAAGACTTGGGGACTTCCATTTGAACTACATAATTAGAAAAGAAAAAGGAGCATTTTCCAAGAGAAATAGGATGTTGTTTTCATCAGGAAATGCAATATCAAGCTGTTAAATCCAACCAAGACAATTCCTACTCTCTGTGAGACCTGTTTACTAGCCACACTTTGCAGCTTTGGAAAGCTTAAGTAATTTTCCTTACTTAGCATTTCAGTAGCTGAGTTGGAACCAAAATGAGGTCTTTCAACTCACAGATCAGTTCTGTCTTCAGTATATAATTCTATACCTCCCTGTCCAGTACGTTCTACTGTTCACTGAATCGACTTGTTCTTCCAGGTACCCACTGGGCGTTTTATTCTTGCTGTAATTGTACGAGGTGTTCAACCTTGACTAGACACCCTATATTAATTGTTCTCCCTTTTCCCTTCAATCCACCCAGCTTTACTGTACTTCCGGGCAAACTAAGGGGCAGCATCTTCTAGGCCCCTGTGATGTTTACTGAACACCTGAATCATAGCAAGTATCTTATTTACCTCTACTTTGTATTGGCACGTTTATCTCCCCACCAAAATATAAGAAGGATAGAACCAATTTTGCCCTACCTGTATACCCGGGCAAGTCTGATGTGAATCACTTGAATGAGTAAATAGTTTGGTACAATTCATCCATTCATTTTACAAATATCTACTGAACAACTCTCTTCTGAAAGACATCATGATAGAATAATGTACTCAATGGATTCACTGCCTTACCAGGAGAGATGAATTGTGGGTCATAAATAACAATAGTACAAGTTAGAAATTTAGACCTCAAATTTAGAGTAAAGCAGTCCTTTCTACAACGACAACCTTCCCTATGCTTAGTGTCAGCAAATGACTATAACAAATACAGTTTGGGATTTGGGTCTGACATAGATTTCTATTAAAGTGAATCACATGGAATAGAAATTTCACTAATACCACTATTTAAATGGGTGTCTAATCACCAGGTTGTTGTTTTCTGTGGTTGATGTTATTTGATTTACCACTGTAAGTGAACATTTGTACTAACCTATCAAATCCACTTTAGAAAAATAATATGTTCCTTGGTGGGTTAATAGTAGCTTTTGGGGCTATGATGAGAATTAAATGAAATATATCTGTAATATATTTTATATAGTAAGTATTCAAAAATTTTTTTTCTTGGCAGTAGGGGTATTAAAATAAGTGCTGACAATTACATATCAAAAAAAAGAGTATCAATAAAAATGTGTATGTGACAAATTGAATCCTTATTCCATGTAAAGAAGATCCTTGCTAGGCTTCAATCCTGTACATGGTAGACATTCCTAAGAACCCACCAGACCCCACTGGATTTTATGTTTCCATCCCAGATTTGTTTGAAATCAGACTTACATCAATGACATAAAATCTGAAAGTGACAATTCAAGCAATAGTTCATAGTATACCTTGTGAAACAACTGGAGAACTCAATCTAGACTATTGCCTTATTTAGAGTAATTTCTTCCTTTTTTCTGTACTAAATTCACTTTCTTCTTAGAAAGACCTGCTGAACACGTGCATGAGAAACATGGCTCTCTCTTCTAAGATAGCAAATGCATTCGGCTTTGTTGCTGACCTGACTTCTGGCTTTCTCTAATTCTGAGAGAAGTACATGTCCATCTGTATCTTAGTTTAAAAGAAATAAACATATTAGGGAAATCCATTTTAAAAAATAAAGTCCTCCCAGGCTAATGAATTGTTCAAAAGGATGATACTAAATTTGTATGAACTATAAGGTCTTAGTACTCACTCCTAAAAGGGAAGAAGAGTCTTCAAAAATTTTTTGCGATGAGAGGAAATATACCTTCTATAAGTGGGAAAATAACACCAACAATGTCTTTTTTAAGTTATATACTTTTTTCTATCTGTTGTCAAGGTTTGATTTGTTTGCTATTTGCTTGTTTTTCATCTGCATTGTCAATTTAATGCATACATTTGGGCACCCTTACAAAGAATTTGGATAAATAATACCATGGACTTCTATTTCTTCTTTCACTATCTCTTTTTCTGGATAAAATCATGTTGAAAAGGACATCAAGGGATTTTGAAACAAGATGTAAGACATAAAATATTCAACTTGAAAGATAAGGGTGGAAAATGAATGTGGAAGGAAGGAGATACAGTCCTATCCATTTTGGTCTCTTTTATTCTGGTTAAGTGAAAAAGATTTTGTTTAAGAACTGCTCGTGGGCATATATGGCTTCCTTGGGAGCTACATTGTTGGTAGTCTTCTTTCCAAGGGTCAATTCATACATTAATGAGATGTGATTCTAGGGGAGTAATTGACCTTTTACCCCAGACTCTACCTGCCTAACTACAATCTGTTAAATTAATTACATTCAGTGTTTTCCTCTTCACCTTCCTCCACCCCTTCTGTGTTCTTTTCTCTCTCCTCCCTCTCCTCTCCTTTTCTCTCTTCTTGTACATTATGCCTTGCCACCCTTGAGCCTGTGTTCTTTTCCCCAGCCCTCTCTCTTTAAAATTGCTTATTGTAATAGTAAGAGAGCACAATGACTTTCAACATATGTTGCTTAGCTAATGCCCTATAAATCTAGAGAGAAATGCATTAGCTGTTTTTAATTTGTCAAGAGGCAACTGGATTTAGCAGTTAGAATATGAAAAACATAAAGGAATCCTACATTCGTTAGTGGCTATGATGAATGAACTATGCTGGGAGTTGGTGACTATGTCATTCCCCTGAAGATACAGGCAGATAGCCCATTGCATGGACGATGTAGACAGATGTAACGTGTGTGTAATGCTAAAGGAGTTGGGCTCTGTGGCTCACTGTTGTCTGTAGGCCTTTAAACATCACAGTGGTCATTCCTGTTTTGTGCTGGATGCTCTTAAGAAAGTTTTATGAACCTCAGCACTTTCACTACCAAAAGGTTAAAGGTTTTCCTGGAAGACTGAGAGAAAAGGTTCCAAAACGTCCACCTTGCTTCTGTCCTTGAAGATGTTATGTGACATGCCCATGAAGAAAAGAAAGAGCCAGCAAAATTCTGCATAGCAAAATAATGACAAATGGTGCCTGGCTTTTGTGATTACAACTGAAGTCATTCAGGCGTACCACAAGCTTTCAGAAAGTCAATAGTTTAAAAAATGTATTGATTGTTACCAGGACCCTTAGAGAATGGCCCGGAATTTTCCAGTTGATCAAAAGTGACATTCTAAGAACAATACACTTTTCTAGACAGGAACTAATCTCAGAGATGTTAATATTATATATAAAATTTTGATGCTTTCATTTGGAAAGAAAGGGAAGAGTGAGTAATCAAAGTTAGTATATGTACTAACAGCCACCACAAATGACTCTCCCACTTTTCAAATTAATTTGTTTATCACTTGCCTTCGAATTTCATAAAAGGCACCCTCATCAGCCTGGCTATAGGGAGCCGAAGCAGGTGGTGGACGTTCAGACCCAGGTTTTGTGCGTAGAACTGGAGTGAGCAAGGAGGCTGAAAATTGACCCTAGCATGCTCGTGGACGTTCAGGAGAGCCAATGGCCTGGATTTACCATGCTGCATTTCATGGGTGGTGAGCACAGTGAGCACCCCTTCTTTGTGTATGGCCAGGGTTGCTCCTCCCATAGCTCTCAGCAGACTGCACAACTCTTCTGTGCCTTGCCATTGGCCACAGGTGGGAGATGTCTGCAGCTCTATCAGTTTACAGAGCTTGAACTCAGTTTGTCCTGCCAGCTGTACTCCCCAAAGCCAGCTGGATCTCTCCCAAGAAAAGCCTGAGAGGAGAGTCTTGGGACCCGGAGACCTATGTGACAGTGAGGGAAAGAACCACCCACAGGAGAGAGCCCTCCCAGCCTAAGCCTGGGCGATGTAGACGGATGTAATATATGTGTAAAGCTAAAGGAGATGGGGTCTGTGGCTCACAGTTGTCCATAGGCCTGCTGGGCAACCCCAAGCTTCCAAAGATACAGTGTGCAGGGGAACGAGGCATGGGCCGGGACGCTCCAGCCCTTTCATTCCATAGCAGGTAAAGCTGTCCATGGAAGGGCCTTCCAATATGGGAAAATGAATTTCTTTCCCAGGCCAGGACCGGGGCTTTAACCCAGAGGTGAGCCTTACCTTGAGCAGGCAGAGGATTTACATAGTCTGAGCTGGGAATGGCTCTCTTGGCAGTGAGATTTAAGGAGAAAAGAAAGTGTGAGGATGGCCTTGCAAGGCAGGATCTGTTGCTCCTCATCTCAGGCAGGCCCAGGGGGTGCTGTGATAGGGAGCAGCAGGCCTGGGGCAAGGAAAGGAGGAAAAAGATTCCCACACGGGGCCTTCCTGCTATTTCCTCCCCATCCCTCCCTCCTGCAAGGAAAAGTAGAGGCTTTGGGACCAGATGGCAGAGAGAGGGAACAAAGAAAGAATCAAAAAATGATGAGCCACAGCTTATAGTAGCAGTAAAGCTGTCTGAAGCTTTTTTTCGTTGGTTCGTTCTTTCTTTCTTTCTTCTTTTTTTTTTTTTTTTGTAGCAGAGGGCAGGAGGCCCCATGGTTAGAAATAAGAAGGTCCCACCTGGAACCCTTCTTGTGAGAGATGTGCACTTTAAAGGGGGATTTTTGTTAAAGATATCTATAGCTGGGTGTGTGGGGAAGGAGCACTCACATTGCAGAAGTCTGCTTTCTGGAGATGTCTTGACTTCCTAGGGGTAAGCTTGCTAAACTACGTTGAAGTTTCTTCACTGTCTTACAGATGGGGCAAAGTGTACACTATAGTTGATGGGCTGAGCCCTATTAGGTAGGATGTTGCTTAGGAGCCTCTCAGCCCTTTGCTGGGAAGCCTTTGCCTTCTAGCTTCTCTGAGGTAGAAAAAGTCTCCCACATTATGCAATAATAAAATGAGCATCTGGGTCTTTGTCGCTCTCAGTTTCTCTTTCAACTCTAGGACCCATCTTTGGACCAAAAGCCTTGTCTGGGCCTAGGAGCCTCCCAGCAGGAGTGGGATAATAAATGCCCTTTTTACACTGAAGGTTTCTTTGTAAGTTCCCCTATTAAGCTTAGGTTGTCTGCTAGTAGATCGCAAACTCAAAGTCTGTGTGATCCCAGAACCCTTCCACTGCAAATGCCCAGCAGGGAAGATTCCGCCAGACTGTGCTCCTGTCTGCAGCAGCCCGTGTGCCTTTACCTGTTGGCAAACTTGCAAGCATTTATTCTGTCTTTATGACTATCGTGGGGGCTTGGTGTGGGGAATATGCTGATGATAGTGGTTTTACACTCATCCCCCTGGGTAAGGAGTTTGCACGTGGTGGTGAGCCGTGAGGGCTTGGAAGCTGCTAGTATTGCCAAAGGTAGTATGGATCCCTTGCTTGCATTGAAGAGAATCTGGATTGTGTTGGAGAAGAGACTGACTCTACTCATGGCTAATCTGAAATATTAAAATAAAGCTGTCCTCTACCAGCTTCTAGTCACACAGGATCCCTGAAGCCAAAACAGTAAATGTTCCAGCTGCACAAAGCAGACTGGTCTCAGCTTGCCTAGCACCTCAGGGGAGGGAGGAAGAATATGTGGACAGAGAATGGGGTGGAGAAAGAAGGATTGGAATTTTGTCCTCCAGGTGGCTTTATGGTCCTAAGTGTTAAAGAAGGATAGCATTGGAGAGGTTTGAGTAGATCTGATTTGTGTAGGAGTTTCCTGTAAATAAGTTGTTGATCCCCCTGCTTCCATCTGTAGTATGTAGTAGTTGAATTAATATATAATCAGCTGCATTATAATAAAGCCTTAGAACTAGTCAGGTGTTCCCCTCACCCAATACCTTTTCTTATTCTCTAATCTACCTGATCTTTAAGAAAGCATTAGTAATTGTAAGGATAATCTTGATTTTGTTGTACCTTTTGTAACCGTTTTAAATAAATCAGTTTATACTGTTAAAAATAGTACGAGGGAGTCACTTAGTCAAACATGATTGAGTTGTGGATTTTATCTGTGACGTCATGGCGATTCTCAGAGACAAATTTATTTGGACCTAGCTTGTAGGTTCTGCACATGTAAAGTGGAAGTGTTTTTCCTCTCCTGGATTTTAATAATTATGAGGAATGAGCAAAAGTGCTACAAATGAAAATTGCTCATGTGAAATAAAACCATGGCTTTTCCCTCTGATTTGAAGCTTTATTAATGTTTATACATCTTTACTTGGGCACCAAGAGATCACAAAATTGTTACTTATACTGTTGTATATTTTGCAACTTGTACAAAATCTCACTCTGTCTTTATGACTTTTTTACGACTTGTCGATTGTGACAAGAATTAAATGCTAATGATAGAGGAACGTTTCAACCCTATGCAAGCTGTTGAAATTAACATTCTTTGAGAACAGAGACTCATACCTAATGAAATCATCAAGTAAGGAGAGAGTATCTCATCAGGCAATCAGAAGCTTTTGGTTTAATTTCAAATCTACGTATTTGTATTTCTGGAAATTCTCACTGGAAGGTATGGTTACAAATAAAGGAGAAATACCAGGCTTTTTATTTATTTATTTTGTGTGTGTGTGTGTGTGTGTGTGTGTGTGTGTGTGTGTGTGTGAAAGTTTTTTTTTTTTTTTTCTGAAAGGTATAACATACGTTAAAAGGATGTGATTCTGGGGAAATAATCCAACCTGTCTTTCATCAATCAGGGCCGAAGTGGAGAAGGATAGAATTGGAAGTGACTTGTATCAGCAAGATCAAATTCCTGTTGTAGACAGTAGAAAATCCTGCTTTCATTTGGCAGAGTGCTTCAGTGGGTTTTGAGAAGGATGTAAGAAAGCTATATTTTTTTGAGATCTGCTGTGTTCAAGGCTCTGGGCATCCTTATTTACATATGCCACATTGTCTAATTATCCCAACAACCATCATACTCTGTCCCTGTAGGCAAACTACACACTAAGCCAAATTACAATCACAGTGTTCTTTGGCGAGTATGGAATCAGAACAGGAAAGAGCTGATTGTATATTATGGATGTTTAATGTTTGTGACAACTTCCCTGTTACATAGATGCCTGCACACAAAGATTAGAGAGGTTGTGTCTTCAGGTCTGATCTATTTCACTCCTGAGTGGATCTTGGATAGGTGAGCTATTTGCCCTTCCAGCTTTCTGTTTTCTGTGTTCTCTGGCTTTGCACCCCCATTCTGATAGATATTAGCCTGGAGAGATTTTTCCTTTAAGGTAACTTTATTAGTTTCAAACAACTTCAAAATCTCAGTAGTGCATCAAACATTTGTTTTTAAGCTCTGGGTCTGTAGGTCAGCCATGATTTAGTTGATCTAGGTAGAATGTGTCTGGGGCAGATTGGATAGTAGGCTTCTGATCAGGTTCAAGCCTGTTCCTCCTGTCTTCTGGAGCCAAGGTTGGAAGGCCGTGGCCCCTTAGCGTATGATCTTCTAATGACAGATGACAGGAGCACAAGAAGGCAAGGAGAAATAGGTGATGTTTCTTAATGCCTCAGCTTGGAAATATCACTTCCTCCACATCTATTGACTAAATAGAGTCACAAGGCCAAGGCCAGCATTGACAGAGTAGGGAAGTGCACTCTTCTCAAAGGAGAGTCAAACTGAAAAGAGCAGAGATATAAACTCTCTAAGGAAAGAGACGGCAAAGTGAAGAATTGAGAACAATGATAAATCTACCACAATAATCTGAAGATACATACTTGAATCAGTTAAGGGTTGATTTCATAGACCAATTCCCTGAGTACTAATTCTTTTAGAATCTTGGGGCTGGGAAAGGATCCTGGCATCTCATTTTTGCTTTGTGTTCTCATGGGCAGAGAGAGACCCTGATTGAATCTTCTGCTCTGCATCTAAGCATTTGCTCTATGAACTAAACTGGCTGTTATTCTTGCCACCAAGTATATTAATGCTGTAAAGAATTGTGCAAGAGCTCAAAAACCTAAGGGGCGCCTTACTGGGCCTGATGTCAAGGTAGGTGACAAATTCTATTAAATCAGATTCTTTCCCCTTCCTGCCAAATCAGCCTCATCTATCTTTGCTAAAGTTAATTTACAGACTGTCCCAAGGCATCGGTGATATTTGGGCCTCTGTGTTTCTGCGGTACTGGTTGATCCTGAAAACAAAATTGCTCATATATTTTACTAAATACCAAGATGGCTATTATCATACTGAAAAATTGTGAAATCACATGCAGGAGAATATATAAAATGTATGTACAGATCAAGGCTAATTATAAAAGTATATTCTTTGTTATCATAATTGATCATTCTTGTAGTGATGAATATTTGAATTTCTTCTAGTTTGGGACTATCATGAGCAATTCTTCTATGAACATTTCAATATTATGTCTCTTGGGGCAATTGTTTTTCTCTTGAGAGTTTCTCTAAGATGCAAAACAAGGAATGGATTTTCTGAGTCAAAGACACAATGAATCAGTTGTCTATTTCTGTATATAAGAACATCATAAACATAGTGACTTATAAAAACTACCATTTTATTCACTTATAAATTCTGGGGATCAGCAATCTGAGCTGGTTTCAATTGAGTACTTCTTTTTTAAACATTTATTAGTACATGTTTGCAATACATAATATTTATATTCATCTTAGGGACTATGGCACATGTACTTAACATATCTTCTTTTTCTCCCCTTATCCTCTGTGCTCTCTCGCTTCATCTGTACATTCCCTCCCTTCCCATTTGCAAATGGTCTAGCTCCCTGCTTCCTATTGTCTGTCATTATTTTGTTTTTGAAATTATTTATACTTTAGATTTTTCATATAAGAGAAGTTATGGAATATTTAAGTTTGCAAGACCTTATTTCACTTAACGTTATGTTCATCTGGCAGCTCAACTAGAACGAGATGACTCCAAATTGCCTCGTTCATGTGTCCAGCAGTCAGTGGTGGCTGTTGATCAGATCTCGCTCCATGCATTCTCTGCTCTCCAAGGACTAGCTTGATTTCTATACTGAGCAGTTTCATGGCAGCAAGAGACAAGTATAGAAGCTGAAAGGTCTCTTGAGAAGGCTCAGCATTCCTACACCATCACACCCACCTAATTCGGCTGGTCAAAACATGTCGTAAGGGCAATCTGCAATGAAGAAGGTGAAGAAAGAGTCTGCCGACCATGGTAGGAGCACCAAGGTCATATTGCAAAGGGAGCATGCCTGTAAGAGTAGGAAGAGTTGTGGTCATATTTTGCACTAGACATATCTAACTTTACTAGATAACAAAGAATCACTTTTAAGTGTGGTTCTTCTTTAAAATTTATGCACCCATTTATAGTGAATGAAAGTTTCCATCCCATTTCCTTTCCAACTCTTGGTTATGTTACATTTCTAAATTTTGTTCACTTGTTGAATATTCTTTTAATTTACATTTTCGTGACAATGAAGTTGAACATCTTTACTTATGTTTATTTGCCATTTGGATTTCCTATTATATAAAGTACCTATGCCTTTAGATTACTTTTCTGTTCTATTGCTTTTGATATTTTAGTGACTCGTGGAATTTTTTCCTACATTCTGGATATTAGTCCTTTGTTGGTTATAAGATTTCTGGATTACTTTCCCCCCTTTTTTATGGCATCTGTTGATGGCAATAGATCTCCTTCTCTTCCTTCTGCCCCTCCTTTATACCCCTGGCCCTTACAAACAGTTCTTAATTTTAGTGTAGCCTTTAATCACTCTTTTCTGTTTTTTATCGCTGCTTGTGATTTTAGGTTACTTAGGAAAATCCTGCTGTATCCTGATCCTATGATGATAGCTGACTACATTGCCATCTAAAGGCTCTTAAACTTTCTTTCCTGGTCAATTTTTTTTTTTAATTAACCTGGAACCAGTATTTGTAGTAAAAGTAGTAGTAGTAATAGTCTCAGTTCTTGTTGTTATAGCTGACTTTTTAATGGGCAGAAAACTTTGTTCTTACTAACATGTTTTAAATCGCCAGATAAAAAATTGTATATATTTATTGTGTACAGCACGATGTTTTAAAATACACAAACACATTTTGGAATGGCTAAATCAAGCTAATTAACATACGTATTGCCTCAAGTAGTTGGCATTTTGTGGTGAGAACACTTAAAACATACTCTCATACTAATTTTCAGGAATGTAGCATGTTTTTGATTCTAGTCACCATTTTATACAATAGAGCTTTTGAACAGATTCGTCCTAACTGAGGTTTTATAACCTTTGAAAAACATCTCTGTTAATTCTTTCCCCACCACTGCCCAGCCCCTGATAACCACTGTTCCTTGTACTACTATGAGATGGACATCTTTAGATTCCATGTGTCAGTGAGATTATGCAGTATCATGCAGGATTTTTCTTACTGTGATCTTAGGGGGTTGCTGTCAGTTTCATTCCTAACTGAAAGATAGGTTATAGGGTTGGGTAAGGAAACAAAAATATTTGCTTATGTTGTTAAATGAGACATAATGTGTTTGTAACTTCTCTACTTTGGGGAATTATGCTCAGGGAATGGAGGAAGAAGCTAAATGGATAAATGGATTCTATTCTTTTTTCTACTGTAGAATGCAGCAAAAAGCTTCTCCCCTTTGGAGGAACTTGGGGACTACGGAATGGTATTCTACTCCTTGCTGACATGACATTTCCCAACACCAAGGGTATAAATCAAACTGAGAAACTTCATTTAACCCTACATCGCGCCTATGAATGAGCTACCTTTATAACTCTTGAATTAGTCAGGACATTTAGACTCTAGGTTCTCTTGCTTTTGAGGATATTGAGAAGATGTCACCTTCACTTTCAGGATTTCAGATTCGTTGCCTGGAGAAGGGAATTTAACTAAATAATCTTTAAGGTCCCTTTCATGTCTGACAATAGTTCATTCCATTGTGGAAGTCGGTTGGGTCTGCTAAGTGGCCATGTGTTCAACGATCTTGTCTACAGTGCTGGCAGAGTAAACATTTAGCCAGCTAGCATGGATAGTCTATGTAGCTTGACTGACACTGCTGATATGATGCTGCGTTTTGGCGGCAGCAATTTAAATGGAGTGCGAGCGTAGTTTTACATGTAAACACGAAAGGTTAGAGAACAGTTCTCACAAAATGAAAATAATGGATCTTTTAGTAGTGTCTCTTCAAGATTCTAGTAAAATGTCACCCTGATCTTACTGATGTAAAATAAAAAATTTTAAAAGTTTGAATATGACTGTAAGATACTGGCTCACTTATTCATTTTGATGTGTTGGAAAATGATTCATGAGATCTTGCTTGCACATAATGTTTTTCTGGTGGCTTTTCTGAGGAGGGCTTTGGGACTCTAGAGTTTCTTTGGTGTAAGAGACTGACAAGGCAATAGAATTTGATTAGTAGATAGATTTTTCCCCTTCATCTAGTGATTAAGGCAAGTGAGATTATTGTGTCCATTAGAAGCTCAGGCAGGCTTTACTAATTACTCTGTAGAATATTTGACTACACCGAAAATAAAATTCTTTTTCAGTATTTATTATTTTCAAAGACTGGAATAATATTACTTTGATGCCAATGTGGGCACTCTACTTCTAAGACACAAAAGCTTAGAATAGGGACTCAATTCCAAACATTTTAGTTAGTGGGTGCTTCTGTTCTCCTGGAAATCTAAATTTATATTTACAGAAGCAATATGAACTTCCTGAATTGTAATGATTTCTATGGCTTTTTTAGGGAAGATTTTAATTTTTTGAATTTTTTTTCATAAAAATTTACTCTTGAGTCTTAAAATGGAAAGTAAATAGGATCCAATTAGACTTATTACTTTTTCTTGTTGTGGTTTTGAGACAGGATCTTGCTATGTAGTCCAGGCTGACCTTGAACTCATGGCAGTCCCCCTGCCTCAGCCTCCCAAGTGCTGGGATTGCAGGCATGTGCCACCATCTGACGAGGCTTATTACTCTAGTTAGATGTTATCCCGAGAAGGTCCTATTAACTGGTCAAAGCAACACTATGATGTAATATTAAGAAAATGGGTTTTGGTTTCAGACTGACCACAACTGTTATTAATAGACTACTTAAATTATTAACTTATTTAACTTATTATTTTAATTTATTCAAAGTTTAATTGCGTGATTGTCAAAATAGTGTGTTCCAGAATCCACTGGAGGACTTGTTAGAGCACAGATTGCGGGGCTTCCCTGCTGGCATTTCTGATTTAGTAGGTCTGTGGTTGGGCCTGGGAGTGGTTCCAGAGCCATTCTTTTTGAGTCACTATCCTGAGTCAGTTTCAAGGGAGGATAATAATACTTTCTGGAATGGCTGTGAGTACTAAATAAATTGCTTTATATGAAGCAAATCCCAAGGTGTCTGACAATTAGGAAAAATTTAATATTATGTAGCTTCTTTTATTCTCTGTCTCCTCTCTTCTCCAATAAACACCAAAAAGGTGCTGCATAGGATGTGATGGATAAATAGGCTAAGAACTCTCTCTTCATGGATCTTTGCTAAAGAAAAAGTGCACATATGATATCTAGGAAAAAAGAAGGGTTCATTAAACAATGAAATGCTAAATTTAGTACTCCAGAAAAAGCAGAGATCATCGGGGACTGTTACTAGTCAAGAAAGACCTCACTGAACTGGTGAAATTTAATTCATTCTTGAACAAGAAGGTCTGTGTTACCTACAGCTAGTAACAGATTATGAAGCAGCCTAAAAGACAGGTGGAGGGATTTAGACTGATATGATTAGCAGCAGGAAGAGCAAATACTTTAATCTTTTGAGCAGAGAAATGATATATTGAAAATTGTCGGAGAAGACAAACACGAATGGAATCGGCAGGCAGTTAAGGTGTGAAAAATGTGACACCATTTCTCCCTGTAGGAGGCTGCTACAACAGTGGAAACACTAGCTTCATTTGCACTGTGAGCTGGTAGAGTGCTGACTAGATCCAATAGATAGGAAGAAGTTTTCATGTTGCTGCCTTCTATCGTATAGTCATTGGCATCTGTCCCCCGACTAGGGTATGAGGTCTATTCCTTTGAATTCCATAGAGCCTCTTGTGTCTTTCACAGATAGGTGGATGTATATGGGATGAATTAAATTAAAGGAAATTTGAAAAAGTCTTGGTGGTGACTGGTCACGAGGGAGAAAGGACAAGATGACAAGGAGAACGATAGCTCTGTTAAACAGGGTTTCAAGGTTAGTGACATTGTTAAGTATAAACAGGGAGATTTTGACGGGCAGTCTTTGGGGGTATAATAATTTTACTTATGGATGTTGCATTGATATAATGTCCAGGTATTCAAATGAAAATGTTCAGAGACTGTGGCCTGTTCAAAGGATTAGGATGGAGGCTGTGGTTGTCGTTGGGTTATTAAATCATAGCTCACGAGGGACTCTCACTTTTACTCCATAATCTTTTACCTAATGTAGAAACTGGATATACCCTTATCATTCAAAGTGTGATTTCCAGTCAGCGTTGACATCATGAAGAATTTCAGGCCTCACTCTATAGCTACTGAATTAGAAACTGCAGTTGAACAAAATCTCCATGGGTCCGTGTGAGCATTAAAGATGAGGAAGCGGTGCCTACATGCCATTCCTGATTTCCCCCAAAGTTTTCATACTTCTAATAGAGGAGAGCTTATTAGCTCAGAGGTAACTCATTCTCTTTGGACACTTCTAATTGTAATAGTTTAGATCTAGATGTGATTTAGGATTATTATGTAAAAATTGCTTCTTAACCTCGACTATACATTGGAAACACTTGGGGAACTTTAAAAAACATGAATGCTTATATTATACACCCCGCAGAATAGCTAATATTAAAAAGGCTTGGTCTGTGCTTTAGTTATTCAATCCCTAGGTATTTATCCAAAGAAAATGAAATTATATATACATAAAAAATTTGCCCAAGAATATTTATATCAATCTTATTCATATCCCCAAACTAGAAACAACTCAGATATGTGTCAGTGGAACAATGAATTTAAGCAGTCACTGCTTATAAATGCAGAGACTCACCACTCACTAACAAAATGGGACTAACTGCTGATATATGCTGCTGATAGATGAGCCCCAAACCATTATGGTAAGTGAGGGAAGCCAGACCCAAATGGGCTGTACTATATAATTTCATTCATCTGAAGTTCTAGAGTAGACAAAGATAATCCTTGGTGATAAAAATTAAACAGTGGTTACATTTGGGCGACAATGGGGTGAGGATTGATTGTGAAGGGATGTGAAGGAACTTTGTAGGGTGACAGAAATTCTCCATGTTGTGATGCTGGGTGTTACACGGGCATATGCATAATGAAATAATATTAAAGATTTGTGAATATAATGATATGTATGTAAATTATAATTTAAAACAATAGGAAAAACACCCAATGCCTGGTCTCACTTCAGAGATTCTGATTTGACTGTCCTGGGAATAGAGTGAGGATGGTAGGATTTTAAAATCTTACCAGCTGATTCTATAGACAACTAGGTTTGACCCACTAATTTATTGGATGCGGGGAGGGACGTAAGACCCTATGGGTGGGAGAAGAAAGGAGAGGGGCAAGGCAGATGGGAAGGGAATAGTTTTAGGGATAGGAAGACAAACAGAAAAGAGTCAAGAAAACCAAGAGAGAGGGGAGTTCAAGGGAAGATTCTACACAGAGAGAAAACAATCAGGACAAAATGAAGCAAAAAGTCAACTCTGAAAAGGTGATTTAAATAGAAACTAGGGGACAGAAACAGATTGCAGTGTAAATGAGGAAATTTGTAATAAGAAAAGGAAAACAGCAGGTGCATCATAAACTTGAATGACTCTAAACAAACCCAAACCTGACTTGCATTTATCTTCATATAAGTGATGAAATATCCCACTGGAATTCAAGTATCTTGAAAATGTTGTGAGACCATTTTTTTCTGTAGGGAAAGCCTCGGCAGGAAGCCTGCTATTTGGGTGGTCATGAGGAAAGTTTTAAACATTTTTGCTTATTTTGCTGCCACTGCCCAAGCACTAAATGTCTTTGTGGTAAGGCAGTTTCCAACTGTTAAGTTGATCCCAAAGCAAGTGCTCTTGGAAGAGAGTTATTATAAAGGTTTCGGAAGGTTTTATAACTAACTGTCCTATCATTTCTAAATAACATTGTAAATATTGGCTTCTGTCAACTTTTAACTGCACGCTCTTACATCATGTGTCAAATTTAAGTATTATTTCCCCCACACCATTTTGGGAAACCACTCAAAAATTTAGTCCTGGTTCTGTTCTTTGGTGAACAAATTAAATTGAAACAATAGCTAGAGAATCAGACAGGGAAAAATATGCACAACAGGGAGAGCTCTGAGCCTCATGCTTTTTGCTGTACTTGTCTCTTAGCTAATCCCGAGTCCCTTATGTTAGATGCAGGTGAAGGACCCTGAAAACCTGGAGAGGGATTTTCTGCAGAGGTCCTCGGACCCAGCCATGAGGGAAATTGCTAACGGATACTCCTGGAGAGAAATTCTCTTTGCTCATAGTTCAGTTCTCTGTGAACTGAGAGATTGATTTGTGCACTCTAGTAGGAAGACAGATGAAGCATTTCATATATTATGAATTAGTGTTTCAAATTCAATGTTCTGTGTCAGAGGAACAGATATCTGCTCATCAGCACTCTCCTGAAGGCACCACAGCAAAGACCACAGAAACAGTTGGATAGTCTGTGCCCTGTCAGACACCTTACCTGAGTCACGTTACTCTCGCTAGGCTGGTTAACACAGCAGGCAGTTCACAGTAACGAGCTCCGTTTGATGTCCTTCCAGTTGATCTCTAGCATGCTTGTGTAGCAAGCTGCTGTGTCCAGAGACAGTAGAACAGAACAGCAATAATCAGATCTTAAAGAAATTTGCCTGGGAGACAGGGACAGATTAAGGTATTGCCACTTCCGGCAGATGATGGACATTGAAGCAATAGTAGCTCAAAAGCTTTGGTTTCCAGAAATTCGTGAAGTGGAGCTTTGTCTTTTGTTAAGTCTGGGACTTTCACATAGAAGATGACTTGGTTAATCAGATCCAAGATTTCCTCCTATAATCCTGTCCTCTTGCCCCAACCCCCATATTGCCTGCCTCTCCCCACTCCACAGCCACAAAGAGATTGGAAATTTGCTTTATAACCTACTACTTATTTGTATCACAACAATATCCTTTCTGTGACTAATAATACAGTCAGAAATAGAAATGTTTGGCATACTACATATTGAAGCTTTAGATGTTTTATGTATAAGAAAGTAAGAGGGAAAACACTGGCTCAAAGATACAACTGTCAAGTTTTAGATTTTGCTTTTTTTCTAATGTGGAAAGACAATGTCAGGTTATTTAGTGCCTAGTGAAGTCTAATATTGGTATGAGGGTCAACTTCATTGCAAATTCCATTCCTCATTCTTACTATTTGATATATTCTATATGATTCTGTTTTTTTTTCCTCTTTCTTTTATTAGTACATGTTCACAGTACATAATGATTACATTCATTGTGAGGAGTTGGTACATGTGCATGACACATCTTAGTTCTTTCTTTTATCCCCTTTCCCTCCCCTCTGCATCTCTTGGTCCCTTCTCTTTTGCAAAGGATCTATCTCCCAGTTTCAGAAGAAGTACATATGGCTAATAGCTACGTGAAAAAATGGTAAACATCTCTGGCCATAAGAGAAATGCAAATCAGAACAACACTGACTCCGGAAAGAATGTCTATTATCAAGAAATTGAATGATAACAAGTATTGGCAAGGCTGTGGGAAAAAGAAACACTTCTACATTGTTAGTGGGAATGTCAACCAGTATAACCACTATAAGAAGCAGTATGGAGGTACCTCAAAAAACTAAGAGTGATTCTATTTCTTACAGGCAGGAAACAGGTGCAACCTTGCTTTTCTAGAATCAAAGGCCTGACCAAGATAGGTGTTGGAAGAAAGGGAAAAGGTAAAATTGAAATTAGATGGCCTCAAGAGAGTCATATGTTTTGATTTGTCACTCACTTATTTTGCCTAAAATAGTTATGCTAGCAACAGTGGCACACACCCATAATCCCTGCTACTTGGGAGATTGAGGCAGAAGGATAGCAAGTTCAAGGCTAGACTAGTGAGGCTGTTTCTGAAGTGTAAAAACAACAACAACAACAAACAACAACTTGAGGAATATAACTCAGTGTGTAGATGCTGTGTTCCATCCCCAGTACTGTAGATACAGACAAGTAAACAAAGCTATTTTCACTTTTGCTTCATAAGGGTAAGTGTTGCATAATAAAAAGAAAGTCCTTGCACTTCTAAAATAAGAGACTATCAGTCACTCAAATGTCATTCGCTTTTATATGTGTGGTTGGAATACAGTTATTGTTTGTCCACATTCTAAAGAGACATCAATTTAAAAGTGTGAGTTATTTGATTGTTCTGCATTTTATAACATTTATTTCAGTTATGTTTTTATGATTTTTTTTGTGCGTGATTTTCATTGTCTTCCTTTGGCAGGGGTAATCTGTCATGCCTCACTCTGGCAATTAGAATCTTCCCCTTGTTCGAAGCCTGGTATATGTCCCATTTTCTCAGTGGAGCTTTTTGTAATGACTACAGTGCAAAACTACCCTTTTCTTCTCCTAAATTGCTATATAATTTAGAAACCTCCACCCCCCCATCTATTGTACCCCTTAGAGAGTTACCTACCTGATGCAATAGAATTATATGCTTTTTGGGAAAAGTATCAACTCTCTCCTTTTCTTTCGGAGTTTTCATTCCTAACACACAAACACGGAGGGATAGGACCTGATTTGATCTGATTACAGATATCTACTTGGGTTCCTCTGATCCCATGGTAGTAGCAGAATTAGGAAGATAGAGACTTTCCTCAGAAAGAATAGAGAACTTTATGGATAAACAAAAAAGGAGCTTTTGAATGTCTGAATTAGAACTAAGAATATTTGCATTAATCCCTGAGGCTGATGGTATCCTGAATAATAAACCAATTTTGCCTGAAAGTGGAGTCTTTTCATTTGATTTTGTTTCTTCTATCTTAGGAAAATGTTCACTAATACACATTAAGTGCCATTAACTTGATGGAATCGTGCTAAGACTTCTATGGAAATTGTGGAGATATGGAAATATGGGCATATTTGGTCTTTTTCCAGTCCTTTTACCTTGTACATCATCTTAATACTAATAGCATAATTATAAATCTTTGTGGAAGATAAAGAAATATTGTTTTACAATATGAAGTGAAGAAACCTGTTGGCTTAAAAGAGAAATTTAGTAAGGACAAAAGGAAGACTGCTCTCTTGGGCATAATAATGACATAATGTCCTTATGATCATGGATGGGCTCCTGGGCCTTGTCTAATGACACTTGTTGTAATTAGCAATACTGATTTATTTTTGGCATTTCAGATGCTCTAATTGCCTTTGTAATAGCCTTTATTTATATGCATTGCCGTCATGGCTAAAGAATTTCCCCTTAGTGCTTTAATGTCATCTTTTAAACCTTCTTTATTATGCTCAATGTAAAAATACTTTCTCTGGGTAGTTTTGAGCATTATATCATTTAATTATTGCTGTGTAATAAGTTGCCTCAGAATGCAGTGCTTAACACAAAAATCATTTACTATTTCTTTTGAATCTGTGGTTCGTGCTGGTGGTTGGCCCATCTGAGCTAGGACATCTGTGACTAAAGGAGCTGTGATCCACATGCCTCTAGCTCTCTTCCTTGGACCACTGGCCATGTCCTCCTCTCAGCAGTACAAAAGTTTATGAGAGCAAATTTACCTCACAAGAACTTTTCTAAGTGTTTCTTTTTGTTACTTCTGTTAATGTCCTAATGTGAAAACAAATCACATAGGTGAACCAAGAAACAAATGACCAGGAAATATTCTCCCCTGCTTAGTGGGAGGGACTAGTAGACTAGTAATATCCCATTGCAAAGGGTGCGGGTATGGAGGATGAAAAAAAAAAATATATATATATATTTTTTTTTCTCTTTCTTTCTTTTTCTTTCTTTCTTAAAGCCCTAATCTTGTTCTCCTGGTCATTTTTGTCTAAATAATCTTATTTAGGATAATGGTTAATTTATTTAAGAATTATGCCCTGCAAATTGGTCTCCCAGGAAAGATGGTTTGCAAAGCCCTATGGCTTAGTTATGGCACAGTGTATATGTCTGTCAGTTTGGGTCCACTGCAAGCCTTGCTTAGATCTGTGCCACCCTCACCCCTACAAACATGATGATCTGCTAGATCCTGCTCCTTGTTTTCTATGTCATTTAGCTGCAGTCACAAGGCTTAAATCCTACTTTTTGATACAACCAGTGAAGATCCTAGTGCTTCTCTCAATCAAGCCATGTTACTATTATACTCTGACCTCTAATTATATTGAGGCACAGGCTCATGCTTCCCTAATCAGGCAAGCCCAGAATCTGATATCCAGCCCTCTGTAGGATGCCCTAGGCTGAAGCAGTATGGGGGAACCTACATATTGGTTACTGATCCTTTCCCTGGAGTATCTCCCCAATCACTGTCCCAATATATCTGGTATGCCATATGCTCTTGTTTGTACATCATTCCTAGTCTCCATTTTGCTCTGTGCTAAAACATAACTTGGGGCATTTTCTCTCTGGGTCATTTTCTCTCTGGGTCATTTTCTCTGTGAACCCATGGGTCCATCATTCAAATTTAATGCTTTCAATGTTACCACATGTGGTACCATCTTACATGATAATTGCAATCTGGAATCACTTCTATCAGTACTTTTTCTAGCTCCTCTAATTCTGAAAGACCTCTTGAAATTTTGTGTTTAATACAGAGCCTTGTATTAGTTGCACAACCAAAGAAATGACCTTTTGTAGTCTGTAATAAGCAGCATTAACCTGTATCTAATGTCAACACTTCTGAACATTGTATGACATCTGTTGAAACTGTTCAACAGATATTCGAGGACATATTTTCAAGTACATGTCAATATTAATATTTCTCATTTATTTGTTATTGACATAATGATTGTGAAAATTTATGGGGACAGTGTAATAATTCAGTACATGTAGACAATGTGTAATGATCAAATCAGAGAAATTAACATAACTATCTCCTTAAACATTTATTATTCTTTTGTGTTGCAAATCTTCAAACTCTTTTCTTCTAGTTCTTTATAAAATATTTCAATACAATAAAATTTGTAGTATTTCAATACAATAAAATAAAAATTGTATTTTGTAAAATACAATAAATTTCTCTAGACTCTAGTTACTCTGCTGTGTGGTAGAACATTAGAATTTATTCCTCCTGTGTAACTGCATTTTGGTACTCATTATCTAATCTCCCTCAATCCCTCCTCCCTTCTACCTTCCCTCACCTCCAGTAAACTCTGTCCTGATCTTTACTTCTATGGAATCAACTTTTTTAGCTTCTGAAAATGAGCAAGAACAAGTGATATTTGTCCTCTTTTGTCTGGCTTGTTTCACTTAACGTAATCTCCAGTTCCATCCATGTGGCTGCAAATGACAAGATTTCATTCTTTTTTGTGGCCAAATACTCATTTTAAAAATGTGAACCTGTATAGTAGATAGACTGTGTGTGTGGGTAGTACATTATTCTGTATGTGTCCATGAATATCATTTGGGAAGTTGAGCACAGTTGGAAGTATACTCTGAGTTTCTGTTTCTCAATTCTGTTTTTGCCTGGTTAGACTGATTTACTTTTATTTTAATAGAAACGAACTAGAGTAAAATCGGGAAGCACATGTTGAGAAATTGCTCTTAAGAAACAAAGATACTTTCCCCGGAAACCACAAAATCTTATTAATTCTGACAAGACTGTGCTGGAATTGAAGAGCCTTTTCTTGGCCACTCCACACTGGATCTATCTACCTTTACCGAACTCGGGCATGCTATGCTTTAGTGCCTGAGCACAAACTACCTCATTCTGTTCTACTGCTGTTGCATTTAAGTATCTGATTTTCTCAGGCATATTCCAAGATCGTTGGAGATGGGAACTCCTGTAGTGACATTCTCTTTGCCCTCTCCTGGTCATTAAGTTCTATAGCATATCAGGTCTTTTAAGTCTCCATTAGGAATGAAATGAATTAATTAGAGAGAATGTATAATAAAAAGTTCATGATATGAAAGAGGAGTGCTACTATCCTCATTCTGGGTTTTGTTTTTTTTTTACCTTTCGATAGAGTATTCTTTTCTCGTGTCAGTTTCTTAGAGATTTTACAAAATCTTCCATCTTTGTGTCTTTAGGCACCTCTCTCACAAATCTTTTATCACCTTCCAACTTTTTGACCCTTTATGCAGTTTAAGAGTATCATCCAGAGTGAAGCTCTGATGGAGATGATTTTGTGTATGTATATATCCTTTTCACAAATCCAGTTTCCCTGCACTGACCCCAGTAGTTTAGAGGACTCCACTGTGTGCCTCTTCCAGCTGTGCCCTGTTTAATGCAGAGAGGTCTGTGGGCCCTAAGGGATGTGCCTACCCTGAAGCTATGCTGTCTCGTGTACCATGCTCTGACTACCCAGGACCCTTGAGTGCTTGTTGAAACAATCCAAGCTGGCATTGAGTACTGCTGTGATCCTCTTCTGCAAGTTCATCCTCTCAAGCACACAGGGATGATGGGATGATGTTATGCATCCCATGGGTCCAAGGGGTGGTCAAAGGATCACTGGTTCTAGGGAGTTGGGGCAGACTGTAAGGGTTCGTGCTAGGATATCTACATATGTGTGAGCAAGTTTGCAACATAGAGTTAGAAGTCATGGAAAGAAGAAAAGGGAGTAAGCCACAGACCATAGGCCACGTCCTTTTCCCATGAGGCCATGTTCTTACTCAGAGAATCAAAGATGCCCAGAATTCTAAATTCAAACCTCTTCTTCCAGGTTTTTACAAGTATGTTTGTTGGCCTCCATGAGTACTTGTGCCCCAGTCCCACAAATGTTCTATCATTCATAATCAAAAATTTCTGTATTTTTCTCTTATCTGCCTGTGTTTTTATTCTTGTTAAATGGTGGCCACAAACACACTGCTTCTTGAAAGTAGTGGGATTATATTATCAGCCAGGCTTTTCTTCAGTGAGTTGTGTGGGTCTCTCAGGTGATTGTAAAATCCATGGTTAAGCAAATAATCTTTTATTTCATTTCATTTCACGATAGTTTATGAAAATTATGAACTTTCATGGCTTTCAGTGGTAATCTGGTCACTTATGAATAATGGTTGAGAAAAACAAATAGTTAAACTGTTTTAGAATTTGGATGATATCTTACTTTAAGCTGTTACAACAAAATAAGTTGGGCAGCTTAAACGATAAATATTTATTTCTCACAGTTCTGGAGACTGAGTATGCAAGATCAAGATGCCCACAGATTCAGTGTCTGGTGGGGGCCCTCTTCCTGTTTTGAAGACAGTTACCTTCTTGCTATCCTCACATCAAGAGATATTCTGTGTTTCTTTATCTTTTTATAAGGGCATTAATTTTATTATGAGGGCACCATCATTATGAGCTAATCTAACTCTGATCATCGTCCAAAGTCCTTACCTTCAAATATCATTCAATTGGGGCTCAGAGCTTATGAATTCGGTTCATAGCAGGTGATTTGATCGAACTGGCATTTCCTACCTATATTGGAGAGTAAGTTTTTATCAATATGCAAAAGGAAACTTACTTGTGATAGTTAAACAAACATAATATATGATAGCTGACAGATATAAGGAGAAAGCAAAAGACAAAGCAGGAGGTGCTGTTTAGTAAAAATGACTTTGAGAGGGAGCTTTCTGCTCACCTTGAGTGGAAAATACTATGAAAGATCTCATGGTTCTAGCATTAGGTGTAGCTATACATAAGCAATTATGTTGCTGACCTTCCTTTTCAGTAGTTGTTACAAAGTTAGTCTCACTCAATTGAATTTTTATTATTATTTTGTCCCTGTCCTCGACTTTTAGAGACAGGAATTTTTTACCCTCTTTCCATCGCATCAATTTTTCCCCTAGCACATTTTGCTCTAGGGAAATGTTTTATAGCATTATCGTTTTTTTTTTTTCACTCCAAAGTGGAAGGCACTGTAGTTTATTCATCTTCTTTGTCATGTCAGACCCTTCACTCATCTTGACATTTGCAAAAGGTTTCAAAGGTGTGTCTTCTATTAGTGATATGAAATTGCAATTGCTCTCATAAGTTTCAATAGAGTTTGAATAGGATGCAGAAAATTACCAGAATATCTAATTTTGGCATTTGTTAACTGAATGATCTGAATGATGCATTGTCAACAACCTTGGCTTTTTGTTCTGTTCTGTTCAGTGGAGGGAGAAAAGCACTCTGAAAATATCACTTTATTTCTTTAGAACAAATATGAATAAACTGTATTTGTGGTATTGGCTTTGATTTCTGTATACTTCTGGGCTTAATATGATAGGCTGCGCACCAAGTGGCTCAGGAATTCTCTTGACTTTTCCCAATGCCTCAGCATGGTCCCCCTGATAAAATAGTATTTGAAGGAGCCCAGGACAACAGCTTAGAAAAAATTTTAATTATGTGTCAAAAATGATCACAGCGATACTTTTGCTTATAATACAAAATTGGAAATAGCCTGAAATAACTTCAGTAAGAAAATAAACATATAGTCATATAGTTGTACAATAGAATATTGGACAGCCATGAGAATGAATCAACTAAAACTACATGCATTTACATGGACAAATTTCGAGAGCATAGTGAGAAAAAACCAAATTGCAAAGGGAGTGACACAGGATCTGTGGCTGGCATTGCTCTTCTTGCCCTATATTTAGTTTCCTGTCTTCTATAAGGAACATTAGAGGATTTTTATATCCATGTTCCTTTGAAGTTACGTGGAGTTATGGGACATGCTTTGTCTGATAAAATGTGGAGTAGCAGCGATATACATCACATCATGGAAGAATTTAAATGCTGCTTGTTGTAGGATTGTTGAGGCACGTGTTATATGGAGTTCAGGTTCTGAGTTACCACCTGGGGAGTTGCCTGGATGGGTAGCAGAGTTGGAGTGTGTAAGAAACGAACTTTCATTGTTTTAAGTCCCTGAGATTGTTCTGCTGAGTTTTGGGGAAACTGGTGTGTTTATCCACACATTTCTGTTCCTCCTTAATAGAAGATACTATATCTCTGGCACTAATGGTTGTCCCAGATTCCATCACTGGGTAAGACCTCACACATAGAAGTACAATTTGGGTGGTTTAAGTGAAAAGCTGTAAGTATAGACGTGAATTATCTCTCACTACTCTGGACACAGAATTGGCCAAGGTGAGATGGAGAAGGACAGTAGCCTTTGTTTTGGAATCAAGCATGTAAGCATGCTAGTTATTGGCAGCTACGAATATATTCTTTTATTTTGTTAACAGTTTTTCATGGGGTGGTTAATTATTGTATTTTGGAAATGTCAAACAGAATAGGAGGTAAATATGGAGGAAAAATTATGTAGGTGAAGGAAGAAGAGAGACAATAGTAGAAAGAAGAAAAGTGAGGACTCTTGATGATGGTGATGGAAAGAGAAAAGGGAAAGTAGATGGGTGCTAGTTCTTACTTCCAGGGTGTAGCTTTTTCAATCACAGATTACAAGATGAGTTATTTCTTCTTTGCCACTGCTATGGTTTGAATATGCCCCCTCAAAATATGTGTTAGAAACTTAATCCTCAAAATTGTATGCAAATTGTATGTGGCGGTGTGGGGCCTTTGGGAAGAGATGAGGGTAGAAGAGGTCATGAGAGTAGGGCTCCCATGATGGCATCAGTAGCTTTATAAGAAACAGAAGAGACTTGAGAGCACCTTTATTCTGTCTCACCATGCAGTGCCCTCTGGCATGTTATGATTTAGCACAAGGCCCTCACTAGATGCTGAGCAGATGCCAGGGCCCTACCTTTGGACTTCCAGCTTCCAGAACTATGAACCATATAAACTTCTATTCCTTAGAAATTACTCAGTCTTGAGTATTTTGTTATAGCAACAGAAAACTAAGACACTCCCTTTACCTGTATTGATGTATTGTCATCACCAAGAGAATTATAACAAACTGTATGGCCTCTAGAATCAGAATACATCTTATGAACTAAATAGAAAAACAAAACAGATGAGTATTTTTTTCTGTTAATTTAAACTTTATCCCAAACCATAACAGCTAGATATCTTTTGAACTTCATAAATTTTCAGTTTTTAAAAAAATATATAGTTCATATCTTTCATATTGCTTAATAACCCAGGAGAGTTTGGGAACACATCATCTAATAAAGTGCATTTATGCAATAAAATATAGAAACATTCACGCCAAGTGAGATAGAGACTATAATTATCTTTTTATCAGTTTAAACCTGTTTTTTGCTGACAGATGAGTTCAGGTTGCATAAAATTCAGCCAGTATTTGAGTTATAAAAAAAATTGTTTGGGGGGCCTTATAGATTTTACAAAACTGATAAGAAAATGTAGACCTTTATAGAATTACTTTTAAAGTTATTATAAAGAATAAATTAAAAACTAAAGTGTGGTAGCCAACCTCTAAGATAGTCCTCAATAATGTTTGCTTTCAGACTAAATAAGGTTGACCTGTAAAACCAAGGGAATATTAGAGAAATGATCAAATATGAATCATGAGGCATGTTACTTTATCCTTGCCCCTTTCCCTGGATTACTAACTCTAGGAGAAGGTGGCTATCATCATATTTTGAGGATACTCAAATAATGAGCCATGTGAATGAGTAACACTGCAATCTGATCTTCTATCCCTGGTCATGGTGTCTGATGATTAAAACTCTAGCCAACATTTTAATGAAAGGTCTTGAGCCAGTCAGGTGCAGCTCACCTAAGCTGCACTTGACCCACAGAAACTATACCAACTAATAAAATTTATTGTTTAAAATTCTCTTATATGAGAAACCCAGAGTAAAGATAAAGAGCAAAATGAAAGATAAGTAACAGGAAGTAGGGCACTAGATCTTTCTCAAAGGGGAAAGGAATCAAGAGATGGAGAGGGGGCAAGGGAGGGGAGGGAAAAGAAATGAAAAAAGTAGTTAAGATGTGTTACATATGTGTACCAACTCCACACAATGAATGTAAGCATTATGTACTGTGAACATGTACAAAACAGAAAAGGAAAGTGATCAAAGGATGAGGGGTGGGAGGAAGGAAAAGGAAAGGGGATTTAAGAAAAAGGAATTAAGATGTGTTATGTAAATATACTAATTTTCCACAAGGAATGAAAACATCATATACTACATACATGTATTAATAAGCTAAAAATACCTAAGTTTTGAATTAAGTTTTTTGTTTTGTTTTGTTTTGTTTTACAGAGCAATAGTTAACTAATACAGATTTAGGTACCTGAAAGTGGACTGCTGCCATAACAAAAACTTAGACTGTAGGACTGCTTTGTAACTAGGCAATAGGTGGAAGCTTACAAGACCTTCAGGAAAGTGTCAGTGAAAGCCAGGCATGTGAGTAGAGCCCCAGTCAAGCTTTCAGATAAGTGCGGTGCCAGCTGATATCCTGACTGCAACCTCAGGAGAGAATTTGAGTCAGGATCACCCAGCTAAGACATTCCTGAATTCCTCATTCACAGAAAATGCACATTGATATATACTTATTCCTATTTTCAGTGGCAAAGTTTTAAGATAATTTGTTCTGCAACAATAAAAAAAATGTAGTGAAGAATTATATCAAAGACATATAAATTGATATTTAGAAAAAATAGGTCTCATAATAATTCTCTAATAGCTATAAATTACCATTACCAAACTGTTACTTTCTGTTTATTCCTATATTCATGATAAAAAGCTCACACCATGAAAAGTTTCTTTTCTATAGCTCTATAGCATTAGGACTCTGGAATATGAGAGACCAGAAAAAATTTTCTGTAAATGGCCATACATTAAATGTTCTGGCCTTGTGGGCCATATATGTTCTCCACTCACTCCCAGCCTTATTGAAGTGTAACCTGTTGGCCACTTGTATGTCTTCAGATACGTTGTAATAGCTTAAAGATGAAGTGTCCCCCAAAGACTCCTGTATTGAGGGGTTGATCCCCAGTTCAACAATGTTCCAAGGTAGAGCCCAGAGAGGTGATTAGATCGTGGGGATACTAACCTCATCAGCTGAATGTGCTGTGAGGAGGTGGGGCCTGGTTGGGGGAAGTAGGTCATTAGAGGCATGACCTGGTATCTCCTACGCTTGTCCCTTCCTCCTTTTCTGGCTTGCTTCTTTCTCTCTGCTTCCTGGCTGCCATAGGTTAGCTACTTTCCTCCACAATACCGTTTGTGCCTTGGAGCCAACCAACCATGGACTGGGACCTCTGAAACCATGAGCCAAAATAAACTCTTTCTCCCTTAATTTGTGTACATCAGTTATTTTGTCCTACCAACAGAAAAGAGACTAATATGAATGTCCATTCATGTTCTTTGCCCAGTTTTAATTGGATCATTTGTTTTCTTGCTGTTGATCTAAGTTCCTTTTATATTTTGGATATTACCCCTTCATCAGATATATGGTTTGCAAATATTTCCCACTTTCCGTAGATTGTCTCCTTACTCCGTTGATTGTTTGCCTTGCTGTGCAGAAGCTTTTTTATTTTCATGCAGTCCCATTTGTCTATGTTTGCTTTTATTGCCTGTACTTGTAGTAGTATGTCCAAAAATCATTCTCCAGACCAATGTCAAGAAGCTTTTTCTCTGTTATATTTTAATAGCTTTACAGTACTGGAATTCATATTTAACACTTTAATCCATTTTGAGTTGCTTTTTGTGTCTATGAGGGGACAAGGGTCCAAATTCATTGTTCTGCATGTAGATACCCATTTTTCCAACACTATTATTGAAGAAACTTTTTCCATTGAGTTTGTGACACTTTATAGATCAGTTGACCATAAATGCATAGTTTATTTCAGACTTCTTTATTCTGTTTCAGCTTATGTTTTTCTGGGGATATTTTAATTTTTCCTTCAATTTTGAAAGACAGTTTTACCAGGTATAAAATTCTTACTTGACAATTTATTTTGCTTTCAGTTTTTTTTTTTTTTTTAATGTATCTTGATCAGTTTTCCTCTCCAGATTTGGGAAGTTTTCTGTCATAATTTCTTTAAGTGAGCTTTCTGCCCTGTTCTCTTCCTTTACCCTTTCTCAGACTATCCCAGGACATATTTTGTTTCCCTGGGTGGTATCTTGTAAGTCTTATCTTCGCTCTTTCTTATTCGTTTTTCTTTTTGTTCCTCTGACTGGGTAATTTCAAATGAACCATCTTTGAGCTCACTGATTCTTCTACCTGATCAACTCTGCTTCTGAAGCTCTTTATGGAATTTTTTCATAGCTCATTGTATTCTTCAGTTCCAGAATACTTCTATTTGGTTATATATGGTTTCTATCTCTTTGTTGAAATTCTAATATTGTTCACATATTTTTTTTCTGATTGTTGTTTATCTATCTGTGTTCTTTTGTAGTTCACTGATTTTTTTAAAAAGATGATTAGTTTGAATTCTTTGTCGGGCAGTTGGTAGATCTCTAGTTCCTTAGGGATAGTTAATAATGCTTTATTTAATTACTTTTTTATGTGTGTTTTGAACCCTTGATCTCTTTTGATCCTTATGGCCTTGCATCGATGTCTTCACACTTGATGAAATTTGTACTTCTTTCAAGTCTTTACTTTCTCAGTGCAAGCACTTTGCCAGTCAGATCACCTATATTCTGGATGAGCCATCTGGCAGAATCTGTAGGCAGCTTTGCTGCTGGAGTCTTCAGGCCGGCTAGCCTGGTATCTGGGCTAGTAGGTAGTCAGGTCTACTGCCTCATCTACATGGTATATTCTGGTACCTGATCCATAGAGCCAGGCCTAGAGCCTGGGTTCACAATGGCCAGTTAGTGCTGCTGTGTACTGGGGTGGGCCTGGACCATTGCTTGCTAGAGCCTGGGGGTAGGGGGCTGACCTGGCATTGGGGAAGGCTTAGAATCTTATTCCACAGGGCTCATCCCAGGGCCTGGGTCTGCAGGACCAGCTTGGAACCAAGGTGGGCCTCTCTGGGTCCACAGAGGTGGGCCTGGATCATATACTTTCTATGGCAACTATTCTATTCTGCCACTGAAGTGCAGTAACAGCCTTAGAACAAATGAACATGTCTATTTTTCAACAAAAACTTTATTTACAAAAACAGCCTGGTTTAGACTCATGAAGTATAGTTTGATAATCTCTTAATATAATTTTAAAAATTTAAATTTCTTTGTTTTTGATTCACTAACTTCACAAAATATTTTATACATATTGCATGCTGTATTTAGGGATACTCTGTTTATGTCATACCCGTACTGCTGAAAGTTTCAAAGTGTGTTTGAAGGAATAACTAGAGACAAATTTCATATATGAAAATACAAAATAGATATAATACTAGATACTTAAGGAGAAAGAAGGTCTGTTCAAGTTCTAATATTTTCACTAAACTAAAGGAGCAACTTGTCAGTGACTCAGACTCTTGGGGTATTTGACTTATATCACAAACAATATTTTACCTTTATCCAAATCCAGTAAGCTTGGACTTATCTTTACTTCTCTAAAGTACATGATAGGTCAAGTTGAGAAATACACTGGAGATTCACTTCTCAATTAACATCTGATACGATAATAATTCATTGTATTTACATAGTATTTCTCAAGTTTATAAGGTGATTTTCTATAAGCGATTTCACTTAATCCTCAAAATATGCAGCAGCGGAAAGTAAAAATGAAAGACACTAAGATGTTGAATTTTTATATCCCCTTCTCCTACCATAGGAGTCATACATTTGGTAAAATAATATAAATAGAGGAAAAGAATAAAAAAATTCCCACTCAATATTGTTTTCCTCTGCTCAAGAGAATTTATAGTAACCCTGGTACCTTCTAGCTCAAAAGCAAAAGAATAAGGTCTGCTTAGGGCAGAAACAATGAGTCTCTGAACTGTCACTCTAGCAAGTCACTCTGATCTTAGTAGGATTCAACTTCTGACCTGTGAAAAAGAGGTCTCGAAGTTTTTGATGAAAGTTATTTTCAGTGGCATCCAATTTAGAAGCTGCTGAAATAAGCCCAAACAGACAATTGGAAAAAAACAGAAGAATACCCACCAATAAAGTGGTAAACAAAATGTAGTGATAGAGGGATTTCTAAACTGGTTAGTCATAGAAGATGAAGGCCAAGAGCTCGTTTCGGATATATCAATAAAATGTTAAGGATGAACTTTATATGCATTACTTTTCCTACCATCATTTAGAATTACACACTTTTATAATTGAACTATATACATCTAACTGCATATACATGCACACATACACCCATAAACCAATATTTACAATTGTGTTTAATTTAAAAGTAAAATTCAGTGTGTAATGGTTTGCTCCTGCAGACAGAGGTACAAATGTTCATATAATAAAAAAACTTGCATGAACTAGGAAGTTTATGATTGATTTTGATGCCACTTTCTGCCTCTGCAGCAGTGGCCAGATTAAAGTGATGTTGCAACCAGATCCACAAGCCAGGAAATGGAAATCGAGAGCAGAAATCTTACAGCTCAGAATCACGTTCTGAATCGGAAAGATTCTAAACATCCTCCTGACTTATTAATTGCTTGGTGTAAAAATTATTTTCTTTAAAATATATATATTGAAGCGTTTCTAATTATTGACTTCTGCTAATAACCAAAGAAAGAGGTCATTTGATGGTGACCATGCAGAAGTAAAATAAAGAACCCCATTGCAAAGTTAACAGTAAGGATAGAAAGGGATGTGGGGCTGGAAAATTACTAATGACATTCCAGCATAGACCGAGGGGCAATTAGAAAGAAGACACAAACAATGAAAAGTGTACTAACCACTGGGAACTTACAGCAAAAGAGAATAGGAAACTAAGAGTAGAGGCCAATGAGTGCCAAAATAACAGGTTCCTAAATTATTGAATGTGTTAGAAGAAAACTGAGTAAGGGTGTGGGGCCAGCAGGTGGGAACAGATGAAAGAAGAAAAAACATTAAATAGAGGATTGAGAAAAGGAATATTGGATATATTTCAGTGGATTGTTTATTTAATTTAAAACAAGATTTTTTTTTCAAAAGTGTACTGCAAAAAATGTTGTTTTCCCCTCTTTTTCTCAGTATTATAGGAGAATGTACATAGATTTAGTGAGATTACCAGTAACAACACCTAAGTTTTATTGAGCCTTTACCATGTGGCAGGAAAGCTAATTTGTATGTATTATTGTATATTATAGTCACAGCATGTCATGGGCAGGTTTGTTTTCCTTATTTTACAAATACAGAAACTGAGGCACAGTGAGGTGAAATAAATTCTGCAAGGCCATTTTTGAAAACGGGAGTTCTGGCTCTAGAGACTTCATATTTAGCTGCTGACTTAAACTTTGATTCTTGGGTAGTTTTTTTTTTAATGTAGAATTGTTATCTTTTAAACTTCTTTAAAATGGCAGTGTGAACATGCATTTATTTTTTATCTTCCTGAAATCCTTATAAAATGAGAATAAAGAAATAAAAATAGGATTATATAGCTTGATTTAATCATTCCACATATATCAATATACCACACTGTATCCCCCAAATACACTAAGCTATTATTTTTCAATTTAAAATAAATATATTTAAATTATGAAAGTAAGGAGAGAGAGAAAGAAAGTATAAAAGTGACTATACCAGCAAGAATGAGCATGGATCTTTATTTGGCAGAAGGAGAAGTTAAGAAACAAATTTATACCTTCAGGCCCCCAAATACCTCAGAGTTGTTGGCATCTCTGAACATAAGAAGTCAAGGAGCAGCTTAAAAATAGAAGGGTTGGATGCATTTCTATTTGACAAGCAGTTAGATCTTCAGTGCCCCTCTTCTACTTTGATAAAATTTTGGCGTTCTATTCTCGGGAGAGGTAAGACAGAAGACTTCTGTTTAGCCAGCTCCAAGAGGTTTGGGCTGAGTTTTCTACTCCATCGTTATCTAGAAGAGAGCTTTGTAGTTTACTGTCAGCAGAGCAATGAGGTTGGCCCTGACCAGAGGACTTTTCATTTAGCCACGAGCAAGAGCCTGGGGCTTTAGAATACATGCTTGCATGATCTGCTCATGCCCCTGTCTTCTGTGCCTTCCACTTTTACTCCAGAATTTCCTCTCTGGCTTCATCACATATTCTGCTGTCATTTTGTCATTCCACTTCAGTTACATTGGCTTCTGGTTCTTCCTCAAACATTCCCTCCTTGTGTCATGTACTCTGTCTTTTTCCTGCCTGGCTTTCTTGCCTTCACCTACCTATCTATAAGGTCCATTCCCTCACTTACATAAGATATTTAACCAGATTTCACCCTTTTGGGAGACCTTTCATACTAACAGACCTAAAATTACAACTGGGGGCTATGGGTGTAACTTGGCAGTAGAGTGTATGTTTATCATGTTGAAGGATCTGAATTCAGTCCTCAGCGATACCAAAAAGTGTGCAACTTTTCCCACCCCTTCCTTATATTTTTGAATTGTTTTATTCTTGTGTTTAACATCCCATTTAACCACTCTTTGATTTAATTTCCTTACGTGTAAAAAGGAAGATAACAAAATCTACTTGCTTATCTTATTTGTTTGCCTAATATCCTATATATTTTACTTTGCTTCTCCTTTTGTTTATCTAGCAGAATGTCAAATCTACAAGGACAGAGATTTTTGCATGAGTTTTCTTCACTCCTGTATCTTAGCACACTTACCTGTACCTGAAACATAATGATTGCTCCGTAATTGTTGGTATGTAAATAGAAGAATTATAAAATAATGATGAATAAATCTTTAGGAAAATAGAGCAAAAAGATTGAGTGAATGAAATTAGGAGATGAGAAGATAAAGTTCAGGTCAAATCTGGAAGGTCTCTTATCCAAAGAATAAGAGTACCAGAAAGTGAAAACATGAAAGTGAGGGGGGAGGAATCTACGTTGGTTAAGAACTCAAGAAAATGTCCCAGGGCGTAAATTCTCACTTGAAACAGTTCACTTAGTACCTAGGTCAATGGTTCAAATTAGATTCACATCAAAGAACATCATTAGGACATTTCAGAGCACCAGAGACAAAGAGAGATTTTTTTTTGTGTGTGTGCTGTGGATCGACCTCAGGGCCTTGTGCTTGCTAGGCAAGCACTCTAACCACTGAGCCAAATCCCCAGCCCCTAAAGAGAGATTTTTAAAATGGTATGTGAAGAGAAATAATCAAATTACTTACAAAGGATTAGTAATCATAATTGTCGGACTTTGCACCTAGCAGTACTGGACGCTAGAAGTCATGCATTGAGACATCAGGGAGAAAATAAATATAAGCCTAAAATTCTATGTTGTGTCAAGCTGTTAATTAAATATGAGTGTATAATGAATGTATTTTCAGCAGCTTGGGAATTGTGATGATTAGTTCTCATGCATCATTTTCCAGAAAGTTTGTAGATAAGACTTCATAATAGAAAGGAATAAACATAGAAAATTGGATGCATATGATTTAGGAAATGAGATTCAACATGACAGAGCTGAAGGGAATCCCCAGGATCATGGGCGTGCAGTGTACCTATAGAGCAGGCAGCTCAGAAGCTTTGGAAGAGATGTCTCCACGTAAAGAAAACTGATAAATATTTGAAGTGATTGACAATATTGAGAGGAATTTTACACAACTAAGGGAGAACTTTGGGATAAAGTGATTAGTAAAAGAAGATTAAGAAAAAAGGCAATATAATTTTTCACTCTAGAGGGAAGCAAAAGTTGTGCAAGAGAGAAAAAAACCCATAATATAGTCTATCATTTATCTATGACTATCAAGTATCAGCCAAATAATGCAAATTCCGGTTATTGATATAACTAAAATTAACGCCATCAGTTATAGAGGTGTACGATTGTATCTTGAAGAAAGTAGGTAACAAGTGACCCAAATCCTTAGCTTCAAAATCCTTTTGATTCTTTAAATTATATGATGGCCATGTCAGTAAAAATAGACAATTTCATTTAAATAAATTAAAAGAACACTAAAACAAATAGAAGAAAAAAAGAACTACAGTTGTATGTCTTATCAATTTGGAAATAAAGGATTTTTCTTAGATAATCTGACATGTCACAAGACCCCTTCTGACTACAAATGAGCACATTTGTGCTATGTCACTGCCACCTCAAAAATGTGCTTTGAAAGGCTTAGTAGTTAGCCTGCTTCCCACCCTTTCTGAATTGTTCTCTAAGAATAACTCAAATATAAGGCAGCATTTCTAAACTCTTGCATTATGGTTCTGGTCCTATCTTCACATGACTCAAGGGTAATCTTAGACAACTCTGTGTGAGTCTCTCATCTTTTCTTCCTTTTTAAGATCTACTTTAAAACCATGAAATATCTTAAACACTAAAAATGAACTTGGGAGGCCTAGTGGGTGGTAAATATTTTGAAAAGGTTGAGATGGAATGCAGAAATGTAAGTGGCTGTGTTGGTAGAAACTACTTTTCCATCGCTGAATTGTATTTCACATGAAGCAATATATGAGACTTGTTTTTCAAGTAGCTACAAGTGTACTCGTTGTAGAAATAGCTAGGTTCTAATGATCACAACAATTCTTAGGCTTGGGATTGAGAGCATAATACAAATATCACTAGTGCCGTCGACTTCAGAAAAATGTTATGGTTAGCACTAAATTGTGGTTTGAATTTTCTTTAAATTTTCCAAGATTTGTATGAATTTATTTTCCATATCTTTGTCTAGCTGAATTTGAAATGAAGCAAACACAAACACATTATTTTAAAATATGCCTTTGAAGTATCTATTTCATGCTGGTCGGAGTTACTTTTTAAAGAGACCCCAGGAGTTTAAAGAAAGTACTGTGATGACAAGATAACTTAAATTTTACAGAAATATTTTAAAGATATTTCTGACTACATTTATTCCAAATTATTCATCATTAATTATTTCCAAGTAAATTTCACTGTGACACAAAACACACATTCTTTTGTAATAGGCAGTTTTGATGTTGCCTGCTCATGTTTAGCTTCACCTTGATCTCTTAATCTAGCTGTAATGATGAATCTGTAATTAGAATAACCTTTCAGTTTGTTAATTTGAGAGGCTAACATGGCATCCTGAATTGAATATTTACACTGCATCTACCTGATGTAGTTTACAAATTAAAATACCGTGAGAGATAGGACATGGAAGGTTAAAACAATCTAACTGAAGCAAGTAAAAATGGTAAAAAATGTCAGACACCAGAAATGAGCACACAGTCTAGAATTGGAAATAGTATGTTTCTGAAATGTCTCAACGTGAGGGATACAGAGAAAATAGCGTACTTGATAATGTTTATTTTTCTGACTGCTCAGTGTCCACATAGAAATCTACAGAGATGAAATATTTCTCATTGCAAAATTGGCTCTCATGGTAGTCAGGAAAGAAAGGGCCATACAGAAATATATTGTGTATAAATGCCATTAAGTCAACCTGAAATATCTCAAATTATGATTTTATAGCTCAGAGTCAGAAATTCTGTTTAATATGCAAAGATTTTCATATCTCCTTCCAAAAAACTTGGAAGGAAGAATCATCCAATGAGCGCATTTTTGGAAGAGTTGGGAGAAGGGAATTTAGCAAATGTGGTACAAGTGTGATTAGTAAGAATGAAATTATCAGATTTTGATTAATAATGGGTGGCCCTATGTGGAGGCAGGTCTGGGTATTATGTTTTCTGGAACAAGGCGTAGAATGATACATGCCCGAGGCTAGGTAAGAATAGGTGCTCTGAATGATTGTGTGTGCACATGTGTGCACATGCATATGTGTATTCCTCTAGGCTCATGCTCACATGTGTGTATGTGACTTCACTAGCATGGGCATATCTAATAATATAATAATGTCTAATAATGAAGGGTAGAGAAGGCAGAAGAAAGCAGAAACACATAAATAGCATCGTTTAATCAGCCAAACAGAGCCGCAGAGATTTTGGCGTTTGGGTTGAGGACTTTCAAGCAGTAAAATAAGTTATTAAACTTGCTTTCACATCTTAGTCCCAGTTTTCTTCTATTTGAGCCTTCTTTGAGCCACTTTCCTGTCTCAAATCGAGACCTATAAAGAAGAACTAGGAGCTCTGGGAGGAGAGACAGGAGCAAGATTTCTGGGAAGGGGCAACAGTAGGAGCAGGACCACTAATGAGAACATCTTGACTTGGGATCAGGGGGATGGATCATCAAGTAGGAATACTTATGTTCTGTGTCCCTTGTGGTAGAATCGCCTCCAGAGTCAAGGTGTGTGTGAACAGACAACACCTGTGGAGCTCAGGGACGTGGGTTAGATATAGAGGCCAAAATGAGGAAAGATGGAGCTCGCCGTCCTGGCCATTAAGCAATATCACCTGTTTCCATCAAAGTAGTAGCAGTTAGTACACAACTAAGGTGCTGATTCAACACCTGTTTGCGTATATGTCTGCATTTTGGCTGGATTCCCTAAGTGTCTGCTTTTTTGGGAAAATATTTTAGTAGCTCTCGTATGTCAAACATTTATTCTATTTGTTGTGTTTTCCTGACAGTTGTGGCAGTGCTTTCAAAATATTTCTGTTCTTTTGAGGGGAAAGAATTGTGTGTGCATAAGTGGAAAACATCCCAATATAAAATGTGAAAACAAAGTGTACTATTCTGCCATGAAGAATAAATTTGAATCATTTGTAAGAAAATGGATGCACCTTGAGACCATAATGTTAAGTGAAGTAAATCAGACACACAAGCTTAAATATCACATGGTTTCTATGGTATGAGAAACTCAAATTACACATAAAGAGCAGAATAAAATATAGATAATAGAAAGTAAGGAAATAGATCTTTTTTCAAATGGGAAGGGGATCAAGAGATGGAAGGAAGGGGGATAGAAAAAGGAATTAAGATGTGTTATGGATGTCTACCAATGCCACACAAGGAATGTAAATATTATGTACTGCAAGCATGTACTAATAATAAAAAACTAAGGATTTCTAGGAATACATTATCAATTTATTCCCCAAATAATGTCCTATGTTCACTGTGTACTGTAAACAAATCAGTGAACAACACAGGTAAGTTTTCTCCTGCCCTGTGGAAGTTACATTGTGCAGCAATCTCTGGCTATAATGAGGGTCAAAGCTATATGAGTAGAGATGAGAGGATATTTATATATAAAAAGAAAAAATAATAGATTTGGTATATGTGACAGTTAAGCAGAATTTCCAAGTTGATTGGTTTAGACGCCTCCCAGGGGATTAGAAAAGCACACTTCTGGCTGTGTCTGTGTGGGTCCTGGAGGTATGATCTTGGTCCTCTCTGGTACTGTTCCCTGCTCCGCTTCTGATACCACCTTCAGGATATCCTTGAACTGAGCATGAACTGAGCAGCTTTACTCCACCACATCCTTGGCCACCATGTTCCTGCTATGGAGCCAGGTGACTATGGCCTAAATGCCCTGATACTGTGACCCAAAGTAAACTGCTCTTTAAGTTGTGGGTTTTGGGTGTTAGGTCTCAGTGTTGATAAATGTGATTCACATAGTACACATTAACTCCCAGTTGGTAGAGCTTGAACAACTACAAAGGAGAGAGAATTATTCCAGGCAGGGGAGGTTTTTTTTTTTTTTTTTTTAAAGCATGGATACAAGGACTGCAATGAACAAAGTATGTGTTTGCCTGGAGTCCAAGGCTTGCATATGGGAGTAGTGGGGGAACAACATTTGAGAGGTAGATAAAGGAGCCACTGAAAATTTGCACACAGGAAAGTGACATAAAGTCAATGTTGTCAAAATAGACACAGTTATTGAGTTAGGAAGTAGGGCCCTGAAATAGACAAAGGATATCCTGAAGGTGGTATCAGTGGGAATTGGCACTTTTGAAAGAAAAACTCAATGGGCTTGTGAATATGTAGCCAGAAGAAGAGAAAGAAAAAGCAAAGATCAGTCTAGCATGTCAAACCTCAGTTGTAAGATGATGAGGTAACATTGGTATGAATGGAGAATTCCAGATGGGATACGTATTGGGAGAATCAGTGATGAGGTGCAGTTTAGATATATGTAGTCATGGAATTTGGGTATGAAAGAAATTTTTAATTTATTTCATTTTCATTTCCCTTCAAATTTTCCTTATTGGCATTTTCCAATGTACAGACAAGTTGGAATGAAAAACTTGTAAAATAAACATCTAGATATACCTCCTCTATCTGGAGTCAACAATTTTCATTTTTTCCATATTAATTTTATCTATCTACCTTTCAACCGAACAGTGTGCAGCTTGGAGTTGCAATAAATCTTCCTTTCTAAATATTTTACCATGCAGTTCTTAAAAAAAATTTCTGTTTTCAAGAAAATTAAGACCAAATGTATTTCTCTTAGTGGTATCAGCTCTATTAGACCCTTAGGTTAACTGATAGCCAAATGCACTACTCTTTTTTTCATACCACATACCTTTCATGTTGATACATGGCATTTATTGCTTGGAGTGTTCAGACATGTAAACTAGATTCTGGCAAGTAAGAAACAGTATAAGAACATAAAAGAGGTTGAGTGAGGTTTTATGGATAGGAGGAGATTTTGAGAGCTAAGAAAGGTGCCAGTAAATGAAAACAGAAAGGTGAAGTGGTGTTTATTCACAGGGGTGAAATCTAATCATTGTGTCCCATGGCTCTTGGAGATACCTGACCATAATTGTTCATAGGGCCTTGCTGGGGAGGTAGGCCAAGACCTGGTTCATAGGTAGATTTGATGGACCATTTTCTTTATTCCTTATAACAGCCATAATTCTTACTGAAGAAAGCAATATTTTGGATTTACTTGTAGGGGTAGCATGTTCATGACATCATTTTGCTAATAATTTAATAAAATAATTATTATGAGATAGTGGTAGATACAGGGATTAAATGAATATTGGGGGTTTGTTTGAAAGTAGAAAAGATTTTATGAATGACCCTCTGAGCTCTCAGTGGATTGTGTTGTGTCGTTAAATCTCTGTACAATTTGAGAGAACTATTGGCAGAATAAAGGTAGTTATGAGGGACAATTGAAACTCTTGGTTACTCTATTGTGATATAGGAGAACATGACTTTTTGGGAATGTACTTTGAGGGTGTAATGTATTATTTATATGTTTAATAAAATAGGGAAAATATCCATTCAGAGTTACACGATAAACTTTTTAGTTTAAATATTTTTAGTAAATTTACCCTTTAAAATTTGATTTGTGCCTTTCATTCAATACAGGCTATGACTTTTTGGAGAATAGAAATTTGAATCTAAGACTTGGACTCTGTACTAGGTTTAATAATGCTGCCCTCAAAATTCCCATGTCCACTCAGAGTGTGATTTTATTTGTAAATAGTCTTTTCAGGTGAAATTAGTGAGGTTAAGATTAAGTCATACTGGGTTCGGATGGGCTCTTCAAAGAAGAAGACATTAAGATTCATGGAGACTTGGAAGAAGGCCATGTGAAGGCAATGGCTGAGACTGGAGTGGTGCATCTGTAACCCCATGATCAGCAAAGGATTGCCAGCCAGCATCAGAAGTGAGGAGAAAGGAAGATTTGCCCTCAGAGCCTCCTGAAGGAGGCAACCTTTGAGTTTGGACTTGTAGGATCCAGAACTGTGAGGGAATAAATTTCTGTTGTTTCTATTTTTTATTTATTTATTTTTGGGGCCCATCGTTTTTATCGTTCCATTGATTTATCCTATCTACTTTATGTTGCATTGGTGGTTCAGTGGTAGAATTCTCGCCTGCCATCTACTTTATGTTAATTTTTTGGGGGGAACCATAGGAAACTACTACAGACTCTTAAGTGAAAAGAGTCATAAACATTTAGGTGTTGTTTTTTTTAAAATTCTAGTTGACTTCTCCCCTCCCCTCCCCTCCCTTCTCCTCTCCTCTCTCCTGGAGATTGAACCCGGGGAGTTATGAGGTACATCCACAGCCGTTTTTATTTCTTTTATAATTTTGAGACAGATTTTCACCTGATTGCTCAGACTGGACTTGAGCTTGTGATCCTCCTGCCACTGCCACCCAAGTAGCTGGGATTATAGTCATGTGCCACCAAGCCTGGTTATTATTCTTACTTTTTTGTGAAAATAGTCTGCAACAGAATCTGAAAGACTGCACCAGAACGCTCATGTGCTCTAAAGCCAAATGAAATATTGTTCCTAACTAAGGGTTGACTCTGAAAATTAAATTATGTATATAGAAATCAATTTCCCATTTAATCCAGTTACCAAGAAGGGTTATTGAACACATATGTATTATTTGGTTCTATGCCATCCTCGAAGCAGAATTCAGTCCCTTCGCTGGTTTCTACAATAAAGCCAACCATATCAAGTGTATCATGGAGATTTGGGGGTCAAGAAGTAGGGTCACACTGCACAGCACAGGCATTTATTTGAAAAAGAATCATTGCTACCTCTGCTTCTTCTCTTAGAATTGTCCACTTCCTACTGCCAACTGAGGTTTCTTTCTTTGTGCCCTTGTACGCCGTTCAGTGTGTCTTGCTACTTTACCATTCTGCTGAGATTTGCCTCTTGCCTCATTTTCTTCTCTTGACTCTTACTTATGGCATCTCCCCTTTATCACAGAGAACAATTCCACCCTAAAGTGCGCAAGGCCAACCAGTAAATAAAGAGATTTCTGGGTAAAAGACCTATTGCTTTTAGAAGACTGTTTATCATTAACATCCTTTCTTTTTCCTTTTAAAGTTATGATATTCTACACTCTCTGATCACTTCTGAAAACAACCACGATTACAACCAATTCACTGGAAGATACCACATTGGAGCCTGGAATGGTGGCACATGCCTGTAATCCCATCCCTGGGGGGCTGAGGCAGGAGGATTGCCATGAATTTGAGGCCAGCCTGGGCTACATAGTAAGTTCAAGGCCAGCCTGAACTACATAGTGAGACTCTGTCTCAAAAATGAAACAAACAAACAAACAAACAAACAAAAACCTGAAAACCAACCAAGCAACCAACCGAACCCCCCCAAAAGTTACCACAGTGTATTAGCTTTTATGAAAAGTTTCTGTTGTATTTTGGCAGTAATCAGTATGGGCTTTAAAGTTCAGAGTATCCTGGCACAGGAATAAAAAACAATCATTATTTTACACTGCCAATCCATTAAAGAAACAATAAATTTAGAAGGATGTGACCTCAAAGGTAGTCAATTCAACTCTTTGAATTGTCACATTAATTACTCTGTAGTGGGTTTTTGATCATCTAATAAATAGAAAATTTTAGTTCACTGTCTTCTCTTTCAATAATATAATATTCCGATCTTTAATGACTTCTGTAAGAACTTGGTTTCTGAATAGTAAGTAGTAGCAGTCTGTTGTGCAACAAGGCAGAATTTCTCTTTGAGAAAGATGGTCAGTGGTGGTTGCCTTCTGCAGTCATATGTGCCTTAAAAGCACAGATTAATCCTGCTCACTGCCTTTTTCTGGGGCATTGAGTTTAGATCTTTGCTTTTTGACTTGAGATGATACTTATTGGTTTTGCAGGTTAACTGACCACCCTTTACCAGTAAGTAGTGTGTGGTGTTTCTATACATTCTACCATGTGGCCTCCCTCCAGAGTTTCCTACATTATGCTCTAGAAGTATCTCTTCTGTGTACTGAGGTGGTACAGTCTCAGCCAGTCAACTGTAAAGGGATTATAAAAAAGGTACAATAATTCTTTACCTTTCTCATGTGTTTGCTGAACTAAATGGACATTGTTTGTTGTTGTTTGTTTTTGGCATTTTTGAGACAGGTTTTCACTATGTGGTTTCGGCTGGCTTTGAACTCGGTACGTAGCCCAGGCTGGCTTCAAACTCATGGCAATTCTGCCTCCTGCTGTAGTTTTAATAACAAAGTCTTATTATTATCAAAGATCTAAAGTAGGAAATCTTGTTTCATTTTATGCTGCTGGACTGTTATATCGTGTCTGTAAGTGACCACTGTTTGCCAACAGTGGTCATTCCAGATATTCAGTCCTTGAAGACAATTGGGCAAAAGTGCAGTTTTGGCCAGTTTTGATTTTTTTTGAGTTCATGCTGGTTTGCTCTGATGTCTTTCCAGCAATCCCAAAGGCTCTAAGCTACTCATTTTCCTAATCTGATATTTAACCTTCTTATCTAAATGCTAGCTTTTGGAGAGTGTCCTTCCAAGTGACCATGTAGCCAATGTAAGTTGCCTTTAAAGTTTGTTTTGGGTGGGTTAAAATACAATTTTTGCTTTATTCAGTTCAAGTGCATGTATACGTTTTGTATTGGTGAAAAATAAACATTTATTGAGCACAAAAAGCCCATGACCCTGTTTCTATATACTCAAGGATTATGGGAAACCACTGTGTCACTTTCACATAATAGGTAGAAATGATATTTGAGCAAATCACATTCTAACTGTGGGAGTGAAAAATGAACAGAAAGGTAATGACCTCATATGAATAGGCAGATGATCCAATCAGCCTATAAAACCAATGAGGCAGAACCAACCCAACTGTGACAGTGAGCCAAACGGATGACACACACTTTCCTGCAGTGTTACACTCCCAGTCGGACTTTACCAAGCATAGCCACGCCTCATCTGCTCTCCTCTGTACTGTCTGACCGGAATTCCTGGCTGCCTCTGAAGGTGGTCCTGCTATTCAGATGTTCTTCTCCCATGTGCTAGCCTATTGTAAAGGGCACAGGCTTCAGAAGAGAAACATTCGGGGTTTCCTCCCAGCTCTAAGGCTAATTAGCTGTTTTACATTGGCTACAAGACTTGTCTGGACTTCAGTTTCCTCACCTGAAAAAGTCCATGTCTATTTTGTAAAGATGATGTTGTAGGGTTATGTGAGATGAGATAATGTCCAGTAAATAATACAGTGCCTAGCGCACAATAGCCATGCAAGATGTTAGTTCCTTTCCTTCCTCAGTCTTTCTTCTTTTTCCTCTTCTACAAACCCTGTACCATCACCTTAGGTCATTGATATAGGATCTCTTGCTTTTCCTTCTGGTTTGATGTACTTGGGCTTTCGTGGTCAAGCTGTATAGCTTCTGCCCATGCCTGGTTGCCCTGCCCCAATGTTTTTGACAAGTCAAAATCATTTCTGTTTAACCTGATCCCAGTATGCTCCATTAATTGCTCTTTAAGATGTGGCCCATGTCTTAGCCTCTGTGTCATACATTCTTGTAAAGCCAGGGCATCTTTTATGTATTTTGATAATTGAAGGCTAGAGGGAGTATCTGGCCCTGGAAATGCCATAGAAGCTCTGGTTCATATGTGGAGGTGTAAATATGTGGGATGATACATTATACAGCAAAATTCAAGTAAATGGCTCAACTAATGCCCAGCCGTGTACATTTGGGGAAATTTATAACCTCCAATCCCATGTTTTTTTTTTTTAATATATATTAAAAAGAAAGCATAACAATCATTGTAGTTTAGGGAATGCTCAATGAATTCACGGTTATAGAATGACCAGCACAGTGCCTAGAATTGAGTAAATATTCAGTGGAGTGTTAGATATCCAGGGTATTCAAGGGCAATAAGCAGAGTCATGGAGAAAGCTGGAAGAACCAGCATTCTTGACTGGATTCAGTTGACTTGGTTATTTTATTTTGTTTTCAGTATAGACCAAAATCTGTTCGTTCATTTGTTGGTTGTAAGTACTGTATTAAGACACTTTCCAATCAGATGATTTTCAGTACTTTGATGGTATTACTTTACATAGGAGGACTATGTCACATTCAGCTAATGTTCTCAGTGTCAAAATAGCTTATAACCATTAACAGTGTTTGCATTTATTAAAATTAGAAAGAGTGAACTAAATGCATATTCCCTATACTTGCTAAGGAGTTAGATTTTGAATAAAATGCATCTAACTATGACCAACTTTATCTTTTTAAACTGTGACTCGGGACATAAAATTAAATAACTTCTACCTGATTGCTTCAAAGATTTACCAGGAAACAACACTCTGCTTAGGTGTTTGCGCTTCATATTGCCTGTTTTTAGGTTTCTAAATATCACCATTTGGTGTTAGAATTTCCTGTGTCAATGTCACAGTTACCCAGCTTGATCTAAAGTCCAACTAACCATGTTATGTGAAAAAGGAAAAGTGATGTCTATAAACTTGCTAATAACTGTTTACTTGTATTATTAGGATTGATACAGAGCTAAACTTAACCTTATTCAGGGAAATCAGTGTAGCACTAATATCTCAAAGCTTGTCACTTCTTCGATACATGAGATAACTCTGTGGACCTTAGGGAATCCAGGAAGGTCAGTAAGAATCCAAGCCTCTGGTCATCCTGTAAGTGTGGTGGATATGACAACTATACCAAAGATGGTTTCTCTCTCTGTCCCTCTCTCTCTTCCCCCTCCCCTCCCCTCGCCTCCCTTTCCTCTCCCCTCCCCTCCCTTCTCCTTCCTTCCTTCCTTCCCTCCCTCCCTCCCTCTTTCATTCTTGTACTGGGGATTGAACTCAGGGTCTTCACGCTGAATTATGTCCCCATCCCTTTTTTTCCTTTTATAAATTTTGATACAGGGTCTTGCTAAGTCACAACATTGCTCAGCTGGGCTCAAACTTGTGATCCCCCCGCTCCTGCTTCCCAGAGCATGTCTGAATGTTTATGAAGTAAATTTGTCAACAAATCTCCAATTTTCACAAAGAATCTCTGTATTCTTCAGACTGCCAGAAAACTTTAGGAAATTTGTGATTTTTTTTCTCACCTCCTCCCTCTTTCCTTCCTCCTTCCCTCTCTCTCTGCCTCTCTCCCATTTGAAAAAAATTCTATAAAATGTTAGGCAAATTTTTAGGCAAAATCTTTCTGTGATAACTTTGATTTTTATGAAGTTCAATTACTTTTCACCAAATTCATTTAAAAAGAGTCATGAAATAAATTGTGACACCTCACAGCTTTAAGTTTTACATGTCTGTGGTTTGGTTTCTTGGTATCCACAGGACCCAGAATGAAACTTTTGGCAGCTGAGCATATTTTTAAGCACTCTGCTTTCATCTGGATGCTTCCCAAATTCTCATTCCTTTGTTCCAAGAATCCATTTTTTGTGGAAAAAAGAAGGGAGGAGTGCCAAAGGATCTTCAGAATGAGAGATTTAAGAACGATACATTTATAGAAGAAATGATAAAAACTATTTTAGTTCCAATGAAACCCTTTGTTCACTCTTTTTTTAATTTTATTTTTATTTTTAATTATTTTTACCAAGAACATGTATTGGTACATCGTATACATAATGTTCATAATCAACATGGTTATTTTGTACCTGTACATGATACATCTTTGTTTTCCCCCCTCTTCCCCCCTTCCCCTCCCCTCCCTTCCATTCACCCACCACGCCCTATTTGCAACAAGTGTAGTTACACTTTATCATTTTTTCCCCTTTCATCTTACTTTTCTTTCAACCTTCTTCTTTATCCCCCTTTTCCCTATCTAGTTCTCTCTTTTGAATACTATCTCTCTTTTTTCTTTTTTTTAAACAAAATGTCCTACCCCTTTGTCCTTATTTACACTTACTGTTTCTCATATCAGAGAAACAATTCAATGTGTACTAATAAGTGTCTGATTTATTTCACTTAATAGTATGTTCTCTAGGAACATCCATTTACATACAAATGACTCTAGTTTATCCTTTTTTATGGCGGTGTAGTACTCCATTGTGTAGAAAAACCACATCTTTTTTAGCCATTCATCAGTTGTTGGGCATTTAGGTTGTTTCCAAGACTTAGCTATTACAAATTGT